>JAOBAT010064872.1:0-70490 GCA_026413305.1 Hydrozoanthus tunicans
GGGCTTTTCAGCCACCAGAGGAAATGTCGCAATATGCGCTAATGTCATGGACCTTTATGTCCGAAGACAGCCTACTAGTATAGTAATTGTATGAACTAATAACACACAATGTATCTTTTATTTTCAGTTTTTCGCAAACAAAAAGTAAACAGAAGAACTCAACAAGAAAGTGAAACAAAAAGGAAAACTTTTGAAACATGGAATTCTATGGCCACTAGTGTCCAAAGATAAATCGGGACTATAAAAAGTGGGCTGTTATTTGGAATTTGCAGGAAACTCAGCTACTGAATAAAATCATTACAGAAGTCGTATCTTTGCCTAAACAATGCCTAATCAACAGAGACCCTAACCCACCCCACCCCCATTTTTTTCGCTTTTACGTGAAGCATTTTTAAGGATTTCTGTCAACAATCTCATGGCAGAAAGACAGTTGAATCTTTCGAATCTCTATCTGAACTTTCCTAACAAGTCTTATCAGCTTTTGTGCAAAATGTTCTTCGTGGCAGTGATACAAACAATACGAGGACCACACAGATGCCAAGAAAGATTCATGACGAAGAACGAAGTCTTATGCAATAACTCTAACCAGAGAGCTTCTGCAAGAAGAAAGAAAATGGCCATTATCAAACGGGGACGCAAAAGGAAGCAAAAAACCTTTATCCCAAAGCATGGACTGAGAAAAAAAAAGAACAAAAGACTCTCCTAATGTGGTCCAGTTGTTCAGAGATGAAGGAAGCCTGTTAGAACTTTAATGGAAGGCTCCTACCACAGAGGGGATACATCTTGAAGCACAATGGCCATTTATCATCAGTTAAACACCAAGAAAACAAGCGTCATCAATGACATTGATGAAACACCCTACATCAGACTCCACACACCTGAAGTGTAAAACAACACCTTAGTAGCAAGCGATGTCGGAGTCATTATAAAGAAGACAATGAGGGAAAATACCTAAGCACACCAAAATATGCAATTGGGTTATTTGTTGAAGAAACTGAGAATTTCACTGGCCCTTTACACCCCATAGATGGCATTGAATTAGTCAACAGAAGGGGGTAAATGATCAGTCCTGGGAAAAAAATCAGCGACCAAGTCGAGTGTTTTTTGTTCGTGCAGAAAATGGACAACAAGGAAACCCAATGGTAAGAAAGCATTTTGTTTGTAGGGCAATCTTACACAAAAGATGTTAAACGACCACATCCAATGTTCTTTGAATATGATTTTTCAGGACAAAGCAGGTAAAAGTATCCTGTGCCTCTTTGCATACAACCAGATGGTAAACAAACTGGTATCACTCTCAAATTACTAGTGTTACAGTGACTGTTGATGGAACATGGCAGAAACGAGAACACACATCAAAAATTGGAGTTTTGTTTTTAACTTTTATTTGGATCGGCAAAATATTAGATTATGGAGTGAAAGCATTCAGTTTTTAAGTTTGTGCTGCTCACAGGAACATGGAATAAATGCAGAGGAACATAAGAAGTGGAAGTCAATGCATGAACAAGATCGCAGTATCAAACAAGAGGGTTCATCGGGAAAAATGGAGACAGTTGCAGCTTATTCCTGCGGACGCTTATCAACAAGGCATCTCAAGTACACAGAGTTTTTTATGATGGGGATAGCAGCTGTTATGGTCGTGTTGTTGAGGCAATATAGAATAAGTTTGGTGACTTTAAGGAGGAATGTATTAGCCATGTGCAGAAAAGGATGGCCAGCCTTTAATATAAAAATCCAAAAAAGGAAAATCTCTTTCTGGTGGCAAAACAGTCGGGATGCAGGGAGATTAACTGAGGATATTATTAAAAGACTCTGAACTATAATGGACTTGCCATAAAGCAAAAGACAGGGAACTTACAAGGCACGAAACGTGTCATTTGGAGAGAGCCACAACAACCATGGAAGGATAAGAAAAATTGTTACACCTCTTATGCTAAGCATGAAAGAGTAATTTTCATGAATGACACTATGTTCCCAGCGTTTTTTTTTTCATTTCAATTTCCACTAGCAAATCTTAAAAAAATTTTTAAAAAAAGTACCACGTGGAAGGAAGTTGACAAAGATAATGACGAACTTCAAGTAACTTGTAATGAGCACAACTCAGCAGCTACAGGTAGGTTTTTAGTAACGACTATCAGTTGAAGCCAAAAGGTCTTGGTGTTATTGAGTACAACTTGAAGTCGTTAGAATCACTTAGGGAACAATCATTAAGGAGAAGAGTACCCAGCCTGAGAAGGATGAACAGCAAACTGAAACTTGGAAGTAAATGTGTATACAAATTTCATGAACGGTTCCCGTCAATAATTGATGAAGTTTTAAAGGAGATGGACGAAGTAAAGGAGAAACTACAGGCAATAAGAAAGAGGTATCAGCAGATATACGAGTTAAAGAGAAAAATGTATATTAAGACCAAAGACAGAGCAAAAAAAGGTCTGGCAAAAATCGAAAACAAAAAGCGAAGTGATTGTAGGAAAATACTGAAGCTTTTCGAGATTTATTTGCCTGAAAATGTATGTATTCACTAGGGAAGTAAAGACTCTAGACTTTAATAACGTTCGGTTTATTTACTGACCCTTTGCAACGCTTAATGTGTTTATTTAACAATTATTCACCGAAGGCAAAAATAATATCTAGTGAATAATCCCCGGGACGAAGTGAAGGGGATTATTCATCACCCAGATATTCGTTCAGGCAAATAACTGTTAAGTAAAATTACTCAGGTGATTACTGAGAAAAAATGGCCACGCAAGAAATGAAATTTTGTGTTTTTATGAATTCAAGCTGCCATGCGTCATTGAACAGCAGCTGACTGCGCGCTCAGATCACATGATCAACTGAAAAAAGAAAAGTTAACACATTTTTAACAGTTTGTGTTAAAAAACAACAGCCACAAATGTTGCTAAAAGAGTTGCAAAAAGCGATCAGTTTAAGCAGAAAAAACAAACACAATTGTTTACATTCACATTTAACGTAAATAAGCCATTCAGAAAACTTCCAGAGGGGAATATTGCTCCCGGATTCAGGCCACTGGAGCTAGTTGACAGCATGAAGCTTTCTTTGTGTCTGCTAAATGGTCGATTGCTCGAAGGAACTGTGGAATCTGTGCTAAAACGCGACGAAGTTGCTTTTATTATTTGAATTTCTCCTTTTTGACAAGCTGTTTCAGGTTGGATTTCGGTGTTTTATTGGCTTCAGTAAACAAATGGCTATCGTAGTGAAAATTTCTCAATGTGCAGCGTTAACTTGAGATAGTGATCGAGAGCCGCTCATGTTGACGGCAAACTTCTTCCAAAAAACAGTCATATAACAGTGCCAAAAATACCAAAAAGGCCTTCAACCAATCGACTCCACTTCTCTGAACAGCCAAAACAGAAACATCTGGTTCAAACCCAACAGAAATATATGAACGAACAAACATTGGACGACGCTTTAACATTCTTGACAGATAATTCCCAAATGAACACAGACTTCACAAGATCTTCAACAGGAACACAGTTAAAGTTAGCTACAGCTGCATGAACACCTTAAAACATAACATCGACGGCCACATTAAAACTATACTATGCAATCCAATCAACGTGCAAACCAAAACATGCAATTGCAGATTTGATAATCTTCTTGATTTAAATGAAGATGATAAAGCAAACCAGGGAGTGAGATCTTTCAGGATCTTTCATCATTATGCATGGCCACAGCCATCCAAAGAGTTTCTAGAGTTTGGTATCCAGGTATAGACAAGTTGTGCAGATGGTTTAAGGTCCACTTGAGGCTGCTAGCTGTAATGTTAAGCTGTTCAAGCTGAATGGAGATAGCTGAAAACCCAAGATGCACGAGTTCACTGATGGTTGTGCAGGGCAGTACAAAAGCAAGCCCAGTTTCGGAGACCTGTCATGCTCCTATCAACATTTTGGCTTTGTGATTCAAAGGAATTTCTTTGCAAGATCTCATACAAAAGGAGAGCAGGATATGGCTAGTTCACATGTCAAACAAAAGCCACGAGGTTTTAAAAGGAACACAACCATCAGAAATGCTGATGATCTTTTCCCGCAAGAATGCGTTTGGTCTATATCGCCGTGCGTTCTTGCATCAGGAACCCAATCTACACCCTGCAACCGTCAAGATGAAAAATTCAGAACCATATATCCAGATATCTCAAATTACTTGATGCTACAGACGTGGTTTTACACAGCCAAACAAATGGAAGCCTGGAAGAGCTTGGAAGCGCACAGCTTCTTTGTTTGTGGATGGGTGAAGGATTTTGTCTTAGAGCCTCTCAAGAACAAAACCAGCATCGTTTCTGTCCGGGAAAGTGTAAGTTTGAGCACGCAACACAAAGTTTAGGTGTTGGGTAAAACTAAATGAATTTCCATTGGTTTGGTTTGACTTAGTTGTGTAACTGATTCGATGCCATCACCAGGTGTAAATGTCAAAACTGCAAATTACGCTGTTTAAGCGGAGCATCGGAGCATCGTTGTTGCAAGGAAGTTGTGCACGTGCAAGAAAAGCTAGTCTTTGATGGGTCAATAGAAGAAGTAAACTGCATAGTGGAGCACGAAGACTATGAAGCTATTACGAATCAGGCAGTGTTGGAAAACGTGGCTCATTACTAACAGGAAAATCGGGGCAATCTTACAGACGACGCGCGGGTGTTACACAAAACGAGTAAGTGCGGAACAAAAGAACGTAACACAGACTTTCACTTTTATCCTTTCAAATGAACTCTGAAATGACTTTTTTCCATTTACACTTATTAAACCACCAGTCAAGAGTTTTTAGCCTTTATTCACGACTGTTTTATCAATTTACGAAAAATATCGGTCGATTACAATCGCTGAAAGAACGTAAAAGGAAACTGAATTCTAACAACAATTATTGATCAGATAGTTTGGTCTCAATGTTTTATTTTGCAACTTGCCTTCCAACAGGCGTTTAATACTGCGATTACAATGGTAAAACTTCCTTTCTCGTCCATAATTACTATTTATGCATAACATCAGTAATGGCTACCAAACTTATATTTTCATGCAGTTTATGTCGCAAAATTCAGCGTTTTTGTTTTGACAATTAGAATCAATAATCCTTACCCAAATCCTGAAATTACTTCAAATGCAAATAGTTATTTACCGAATTTTGATTGCTCTTGAAACGAATTTCATCTTCGGTGTTTTGTTCTGTAGCTCAGTAACTTTGTATGCATAAATAAATGGATTTTATAACCTTTCGAAGCCATAGGATAATTAACAATTATTCCAAGAGCGAGCGTTGGATATGAGTTGGCTATAAATCATCTCATATCCAACAAGCACTGTGCTGTAGCCTTTTTAAAATTAAATTTTTAGATTATGATTGTTTTCATTCTTGTTTCTATCATTTGGAAGGTTTCTGAGAGCGGTTGCATACAGATGGATAATAAGGTGGTTGTGTGGCTACATGGGTTGGAAAAACATCCGCCCACTGTCTGCATGCATGTATGATGACATCAGACAGAGATACAAAACATTGGTTCGCAACCCAAGAGGGTACAAACAACCATAGAAAGGTGGTACAGGAAAAACTGACAAGAACTACGTAGTCCCCCTTGTTTTGAAAATACAATAACACAAGTTTACTTGGGTTCATAAATCAACAGAGTTTGGTGGTGACCAAGATACTCAGACCTTAAAACCGCAGATCTCAAAGTCTCAGACCCTCAAGTTGAAAACTGAGACCTTGAAAACTAGGGCCTTCAAAGTTAAAGAGTGACAAAATAAAAACCTATTTTGATGTTTACTGGCAATATAACGAGTTACTTCCGAAATTGAAACGTTCGGTTTATTTGCTGACCCTTTGCAACGCTTAATGTGTTTATTTAACAATTATTCACCGAAGGAAAAAATAATATCTAGTGAATAATACCCGGGATGAAGTGAAGGGGATTGTTCATAACCCAGATATTCATTCAGGCAAATAACTGTTTAGTAAAATTACTCAGGTGATTACTGAGAAAAAATGGCCACGCAAGAAATGAAATTTTGCGTTTTTATGAATTCAAATTGCCGTGCGTCATTGAACAGCAGCTAGCTGCGCGCTCAGATCACATGATCAATTGAGAAAAGCAAAGTTAACACATTTTTAACAGTTTGTGTTAAAAAAACAACAGCCACAAATGTTGCTAAAGGAGTTGCATTAAGCGGCCAGTTTAAGCAGAAAAACAAACACAATTGTTTACACTCACGTTTAATGTAAATAAGCCATTCAGAAAACTTCCAGAGGGGAATACTGCTCCCGGATTCAGGCCACTGGAGCTAGTTGACAGCATGAAGCTTTCTTTGTGTCTGCTTAATGGTCGATCGCTCGAAGGAACTGTGGAATCTGTGCTAAAACGCGACAAAGTTGCTTTTATTATTTGAATTTCTCCTTTTTGACAAGCTGTTTCAGGTAGGGTGTTTTATTGGTTTCAATAAACAAATGGCTCTCGTAGTGAAAACTTCTCAATGTGCAGCATTAACTTGAGATAGTGATCGAGAGCCGCTCATGTTGACAACAAACTTCTTCCAACAAACAGTCATATAACAATGCCTAAAATACCAAAAAGGCCTTCAATCAATCGACTCCAGCACTTCTGTGAACAGCCAAAACAGAAACATCTGGTTCAAACCCTACAGAACAAACATTGGACGACGCTTTAACATTCTTGACAGATAATTCCCAAAAGAACACACACTTCACAAGATCTTCAACAGGAACACAGTTAAAGTTAGCTACAGAAATGGACAGTTCTGAAGAGAAATCATCGCCCCAAATCTGGAAAGAACTCCTCACTGTTTAGTCAACGAAAATATATCTATAACTTATTTAAAAATTGCAATTTTGATGAAAACCAATATAATGCACTGAGGCCAGGAAAGTTATATAAAATCTTAAACACTAAGAGTAAATGAGCATTTTTTTTGTCTTGCAGTAGAACCCCTTCACTCAGACACCCAGGACTCAAACACTGCCCTATTTCCCTTCCATCATTTTGTCAGTTAATTACCTTTTGATAAATCCCCTGGGAGTTTGAGTTATTGGGTTCTAATGTATTTTGAGCTGTTACTTCTCCTGAATTGTATACAGTTGTGACAGAAGGAATATCTAATCCAATGTGGCAACAATTCCTTGAAGTTTTCAATTGGTCATTGACTGAACCAAGTCTATCTAGTTTTCGACCTGAGTATTAATAGCCAATGTTGCCTGGTCATAGAAATTATTCTCTCTCTCTACAATGAAATGTTGTTGTGGTAATTTATAGTTATATTATTAGCTTTTATAAGGAAAATTTTTCCAGCAAGTTTTAATTGAGCATATACCACAAACGCTGGTATTACAAAAGGATTCAAACATTGTTATTGCCTTGGAACAACATTTATTTAGCAGGAATCAAAATGACAGAATAGCTGTAACGAAATAGTAGCTCAATGGGCAAGTTATCATTCCTGTGTCTCAGCTTTAACCAAAATCATTATCAATTTTATCTGGTGAAACAAATTCCAAGGGAAAACAAATCAAATTTCTCAATGTGCTGTGTTAACTAGAGATAGTGATCGAGAGCCGCTCATGTTAACAGCAAACTTCTTCCAACAAACAGTCATATAACAATGCCAAAAAGGCCTTCAATCAATCGACTCCAGCACTTCTGTGAACAGCCAAAACAGAAACATCTGGTTCAAACCCTACAGAAATATACGAACGAACAAACATTGGACGACGCTTTAACATTCTTGACAGATAATTCCCAAAAGAACACACACTTCACAAGATCTCCAACTTGAACACAGCTAAAGTTAGCTACAGCTGCATGAGCAGTCCTACATATACAGAGGCTTATATCTAAATTTTTGAAGGAAGAAGTGAGATCATCATCACCAAGATGCACGAGTTCACTGATGGTTGTGCAGGGCAGTACAAAAGCAGGTCTAGTTTCGGAGACCTGTCATGCTCCCATCAACATTTTGGCTTTTTGATTCAAAGAAATGTCTTTGCAAGATCTCATGCAAAAGGAGAGCAGGATATGGCTGGTTCACATGTCAAACAAAAGCCACGAGGTTTTAAAAGGAACACAACCATCAGAAATGCTGATGATCTCTTCCCGCAAGAATGCGGTTGATCTATAACGCCGTGCGTTCTTGCATCAGGAACCCAATCTATACCCTGCAACCGTCAAGATGAAAAATTCAGAACCATATATCCAGATATCTCAAATTACTTGATGCTACAGACGTGGTTTTACACAGCTAAACAAATGGAAGCCTGGAAGAGCTTGGAAGCGCACAGCTTCTTTGTTTATGGATGGGTGAAGGATCTTGTCATAGAGCCTCTCAAGAACAAAACCAGCATCGTTTCTGCCCGGGAAAGTGTAAGTTTGAGCACGCAACACAGAGTTTAGGCGTAAACAAAACCACGTTTGCTCGTTTCTAAGTCAGCTTCGTCTTTCTGTTTTATATTATGACTCCAGCTAACCAAACTGGTCTTTTGTCAATCCCCGGTGGTAAGGGTTAGTTAATATGCAAAAGAAGCAGTTGCAATGCAACAAGCGGCCTGGCTGTTAAGCTAAAGTCTCGTCGAGTTGTTTAGCTTTCAATCGATCGCGAGAAGACGGAGTTGAAAAGATTAACTTGGCTAAAGGGACGCATCCGAAAAATCAGTCTATTATAAGTTATTTTTGAGTATTTGAAACTCTTCATTTAAGGACAAATTTATTTTATCGAAAAACCTCGCTTGTTATGGCTGTTGAAACTGAGTGCTACCCCAACAAATGGAAAAGCGCGAAAGACCTTAGATGGTCCAACTGTGACATAAGATTTACCAAGTGAAGAACAAGTTATGTTTTAACACTTCTGTGGTTCTTGAAGAATTTGGAATTAAGGCAAAAAATTGACCACAAAGAATTTAAGAACACCATTGACAAACTTTTAGCTGACCAAGGTATGTTGATCGTTTGATTTCCTGACCGACTGGTCATTCGCTTGGCGTCTGTACATTTTACGGGTGAATTCAAATATGTAGATGTAGAAAAATGCTACGCGAGCTCTTACGCTTATTTTTTTTATGTCAGTACTATTAGTAAATGGGTTTATGACAAGAGTTGGATGATGATTGAGTTAATGACTTAAAATTCGTTGCCGAGCGCGTAAAATCAAGGGTCTTGACATACTGGACGGACGAAAATAGATTGACGGAGATCGAATTTAATTTATTACTCTCACAAAAGTTTCTTTCTTTACACAGAAAGTTTACGCTCCTTTGTCTGTTGATTTCTGGGAGAAAAGACCTTTTTTTTCATATTTACATATTTATTTATTCATTCATTTATTTATTTAGGAAAGAGAAGCAGATCCATACACGGTTTCAAGAGAAACAAGAGTGAAGAAAGATGAAAATGGCAAACTTCTGTTGATGCCTAAAAAATGGAAACGGCTCAAGCTATCCCGGGTCTTCTTTAAGTTACAGCGCTAGACTGAGGTAGCAACATGTGAGCGCCAAGAATGAAATCCCTATTTTTGAGGGACAGGAACGGCAGTAGTAAAGGATGTATGGAACTAGCCCCTATTTTGAGGATTGTTTGAGGATTGTTTGCATAAATTATCTCTAGGATGACGTCATAGCTCACAAATAAAATGCGGTGGATTTAATTATCTCTTTTGTTTTCCAACACTATGAATAAAATGCGGAGCCGGCATAAAGTCTTTTGTTATGACAATGATTTTAACGGTCGTTTTCTAAAATGGCGCCTATTGCATTAATTATGCAAAATAGCTATTGTTATATCTGACTAGAACCGGTTTCGATATGACATCATGTTTCTATTTTCATCTTGGATAAGACGCTATAAAGCGAGCGAAGCCAAGCCGTATTTTCATTTAAGTCAAGCAACAGTAAAGTCACAAAGAAACAATGGAGTAGATTCTCAAAAGTTTTACTTCTTTTGACGAGCTTGATGAGTTGTGGCTGCGAACGTTATTCCAGAAGATTTGATCCCAGTCGCTCTGCAACGTTTAGTGGAATTAACAGCAATCGCTTTAGAGGTATGTTTTATTGCTTTTTTTATTCTGGTTGTTGTTTGACCGAAAGTGTTTGACATTTTCGCTTCGTATTTCAGATCGTTCCTGAAGAAGGAAATGCAGTTTCAGATGAAATAACGTTGGACTGGGTAGATGAATTTGAGGTAATTTCCTTTATGTTGCTTTGTTATATCTGGATTTTATAATTCGCTTAAAGTTGTATTTTGTTCTTGTAGAATATTCCAGAAGAACTCCTTACACCATGCCCTGAAGCAGAAGCGGAGATAGACGCTCTACCCATCATTGAAGATGCCTTCCAGACTGGAACCGGAACTTAAAGACCTAACCAGGTAAGTATTAAGATTGTTTCAGTCAACTTATTTGTGAACAGGTTTTAAGTGAATTTTCTTTGTTTTAAAGAGTGACAAGGGTCCTCCAGCCAAGAAAACCCATTACGGCTGTGGTACTTATGGTAAAGTGTTTACGCTACAACATAACCTGAGACGCCACGAACGGACTCATGGAAAAGAAAATAAATGTGACTGTCCTCACTGCGAGAAGGGTTCTCCCAAAAGGAGAATTTGATGCGTCACGCAAAACAAGTGCACGAACAACGAGGGGCCGAACGCGAGTGAAACCTGTGGTGAAGCGCTTCGCAACTTGGCCCCACTTCGAGCCCATCAGCAAATGGTTCACACTGCTTCCACCAAGAAACGTAAACGTAGTAATAGTAACTCGGGTGAGTACAGTTCTTTGTTGACCCTGTATCGGCTGAAATATGTTACAAATCATAGAAACTAAAAATTTGATAAATCTTAATTTCCAGATCCTCAGCCCAAAAGAACAAAACCGAACCCACCCAAAGTCAACCCCAGTACCAGCAAACAACTCAACCAGCAAGCAACCAATGTCAACCCCAGTTCCAGTTGGTCAGAAGACCGAAAAAACATAGATGACCTTCCCCAAGCAAGTTCCGAACCCCAGTACCGTCGCCACTGGCACCAAATCCGCACACGTTTCAGCCGCCAGAACCGCCTTCTAGACTGGTACAACTATCGCCTTGACAACCTTGACCCTCAAGACCTCCTTCAGCACCTAACCCAAATATTCGCCGATCAAACTACCGTCTTCAAACCGAACGTTTCTTTCGGATTCGTTCTTAGAAACAATGAAACTGGAGAATTACAATCATTATCATCATTCTTCGAGAAACGATAATCAGGTCTGCGACGCTCCGTTTCAAATCAGTAACACGGGTGACCTTCCACAAGTCCGTGACGCCCTCCAGAATCTTGACGTGCTAGAATGGGTTCGCCTGCAACGACCTAATTCCAAGTGGGGGTGGATATGGTCACCAATGTGACTTTCTTCGAGACCAAAATCCGACAGCATCCGATCAGTCCGGACAAAAACCTCCCCCATTATCTTGTGGAAAACAGAGGGCTTATACCTCTAGATTGCAACAAAAAAACTGGAAAGCCATACAAAGACAACCTCTGCTTCTTCCGTGCCCTAGCCCTTTACAATGGATCTCCCAAAAAGAACTTGGAGAGGGACACACAAGACTCATTCCTCCTACATAACCGACATGAAGCACAACTCAAGATAGTTCTGTTGCTCCCGCTGTGACAAGTACTGGAAGACTGGGTTTCAACTAAATCGTCACAAACGCACCTGCGAAGCCAAAGTCAAGTACCATTTTCCTGGTAGAGCGTACACTGTTCCTAAAACTATCTTTGAGCTGTTACAAGATAAGGGAATTGAAGTACCAGAACGCTTAAAGTATTTCCCCTACCGAGCGACGTTTGACTTTGAATGCATGTTCAACCGCAGCGAATGTCCGAACGACACGGCAAAGCTTCACTGGGAAGTTAAACACGTACCGTTAAGTGTCAGCGTCTGTTCGAACGTTCCTGAATATAGCCTGCCCAAGTGTTTTGTCTCAGATGGAAATTCTAAGACTTTGATCCAAGATATGGTGCACTATCTGATCTCAATCAGTAAAGAAAGCTATAGACTCGTGAAGGAGGACTTTCCTCAATATTTGAGGCAATTGACCAAAAACTGAGTGAGAAAGAGCGAGCAGAAAATGAAAAAGGAATGGTGGAAATGTTGGTGGAGTTACAGGGAGAGAATGGGGATGAGGACGAGAAAGTCGAAGATGATGAGATGGAAGTTGAGGAGGGCAATGAATGTGAAGATCTAATGGAGAAGAAGAAGACATCGAATCAGAAATGGAGGAGGGTTGGAAGAAGAGGGACCCTCGTTCTACAGGGCATTCAATATGGAGATGCCTGAGCAAGAACTGGAACGACAGCCTTAACGATCTGAGCCGAAAGAGGAGAAAAAGAAGAAGAAAAAGGTAACTTTATTTTCAAGCCTAACTTCTGTATAACTAAATTGTACTTCAGTTATTTCTCGCATTTTTTAATATTTGCAGCTTTTAGAGTATATTCTTATCGCGTTTTTCGAGTACCTTTGTGATTATCATACTTGCATTATACTGACTATCATATTGTTTTGTAGGTGAAACCCCTCAAGAAGTTGAGAGATAGGCTGGATGAGTACCTCAAACAGATGCCGGTTGTTGGGTTTAACTTTGGGAAGTACGACCTGAATGTAGTGAAGGAAGTGCTTTCCCCTGTACTAGTGAAGGAGAAAGAGGCGAAGTTCACGATCAAGAGACTGAACAACTTCATGTGTCAGGAAACCGAGCATCTTTGATTCCTTGACGTCTCCAATTTCTTGGCTCCTGAGTTCAGCTACGACAAGTTTCCGAAGGCCTACAACTGCTCCCAAACCAAGGGTATCTTTGAAACTTCTTTTCTTTATTGGTGAAGTACGAAAAAAGTTAAAGATTGATTAAATGAGTACGTTGTTACTAGCACTAACACCTGCTCTTGATTCCAGGATTCTTCCCCTATGAGTCACTAATGTGTATTCTTGATTTCAGGATTCTTCCCGTACAAGTGGATGGATTCCTTTGAAAAGCTACGGCAAACCACCCTGCCCACTTACTAAGCCTTCTATTCTTCTCTTAGAAATGCTAACGTCTCAGTAGAAGAGTACCAGTACTGCCAAAAAGTTTGGAGAGAGAATAACATGAAGACCTTTCGTGACTTTCTGGAGTGGCATAATAACCTAGATGTACAACCCTTCTGTGGCGCCCTTGAAAAAATGTGCGACTTTTGGAAAGAGAGAGACATTGATCTGTTAAGAGAAGACATTTCTATTCCGGGAATCACGCTCATCTATCTATTTAATACCCTTCAACCTGGTATACATTTCTCCCTTATCAGCGAGAAAGATAAGGACTTGTATTATCTGATGAAGAAAAACATGGTGGGTGGCCCGTCTATAATATTCCACCGCTACCACGAATAGGGGAAAACGCTGATAAGGGAAAAAGTAATAAAAGCTCAAGGAAAAGTACCAAAAATATGTCAGAAGATCATATTTATTAAATAGATATATTTATTTGCGTTGATGCAAGATGCACCCACTGGCTCTTACACCAGACGTAAATGCGAAACCGAATTCCAAAGAGAGAGCTCCGTAAGGATGGCAGATGAGTGGCTTGCGTGGGAGGCAAAAAAAGAGGTATAACGATCCGTCACCGATTGAACGACACAGAGAAACGCATCGGGGACAGAAAGCTGCCAGTGGATGGGTTTCACGCCGAAAGCCGCACCGTCTTCCAATTTCAAGGTACGTAACTAACCCATCCCTGCTTTCCCTGAACATAGGGCTTACGACAAGAGAACACCTGGATTGTTTAAGGAAGAATGGTCAGGGGATGTGGTCATAGGTTTGAGCAGTAAAACGTACTACTGCTTTGGCGCTTCGAATAACTTTAGCTGCAAAGGGTTAATAAGAAATCAAACATAATTGACAAACAAAAATGTCAAAAGTTTTGCAAACTAAAAAGAACAGTTCGGGAATGAACAAAGGTTTTCGTTTCATTGGTAAGAACATGTATACATACAATCAAGTCTGTGAAGGGTTTTAATTTCTTTATTCAATTAAAGTCTGAAAAATTCCTTATTTCCTAATTATAGTATTTATAATATAACTCTCTATTCTATTTTTCTCTGTTATGTAATTTGCAATTTTATTAACAGTAAACAAATAATTAAACATAAATAATAAAGATTTTAAGTGCCAATTTTTAAGGAATTCAAAGACACTGAAAAACTTACTTCTCTTACAATAGATCGTTAATAGATAAAGAATTAAACTAATTAAACTGACTAAAAACATCTTTTGAATAAGAAAAATTCTCAGTTTTAGTTTTAAATCTCAAAGGTTCCAATGATTCTTAGATCAGTCGGGAGTTCATTCCACAATTTAGGGTCAGACAAAGGAAAAGCACAATCTGCTGTTAAGCAAAGTCGTACTCTCCCACGCCACCAACATACAATACATGGTAAAACTGCATTCTACTGCAAGCAGTGTGGAAGGACTTTCAAAAAGAAAGATAAATTTCAATGCCACTTGACAAAACATACTCAGACAAAGCAACATCAATGTCTAAACTGCAGTCACAAGTTCCACCCTTGTGATAGCCTTGCTAGCCATATTCAAACCTGTATGAGATGGGAAAGTCAGAAATCAAAGTGACTGCTTGACTCACTACCAAACCAGATCCAAGTATGTGGAGCTTAATCTGAACCAAAAGAAAATGAGGAGAGAGGTTAGAGAACTGCCCTGAATGACCATCTAAAAGTTCTTAAGATCTCTTTTCCTAAGAGGACTCTGTATTGGTCCAGTGAACAATTAGAGATTACTTGCCTAAGAACTTCAATATTAGAGGATATTGTTCAAGACCAGAAAGAAAGACTGCTGTTCCTTTGGAAAAAACACTTACAAGCACTTCTCTCTTTAAGTGACAAAAGTCTGATTGCAAGATGAACAGAAATCACTTTGACAGATTTTGATTCAGCATAAAAATTCCAGAAATTCTTCAAAGAACATTGCAAGGAAACACATTATGCTTTCCAAATTAAGAAGTGTACGTACAGTACTGCCTGAAAATTTTTGCGAGCAGATCACGAACAGGGAGCACTTCTTTTTGAGAACTGTTCGCACCTTGATCCCAGTTGGTTCGCATCTTGTTCGCACTTCTCTCGCAATGTGCTTGTGAACTACTCACAAACGGAAGTGTACATGAACAAAATATTGGCAGACAAAAATTTAACATGTATCACAGCTTTACAGTTTGGTGTATCAATTGGTTTTGCCACACATGGAATCGATCAATCAAGTTTAATCAGCAGTGGCAATTTCTAACAAAGTGAAATATCTCAGGAAGCCACATGACATCCATTATCATGCTTCTACATGTAAGCACCAGCCAAATGGGACTTTCCAACTCTTCTTGTTGGCATAGTTGAAATCATTTGTACAGTTCATTTGATTTATGCCATAAAGAGCAATCAATATGGGCTCTTTTTGTGATTTCTGCTTTTCAAAAGTTGGTGTTTGTTGCACAAGCCAACTCCCCAACTATACATTAAAAATTTGGGGTCAAATTTTCGGCAAATACATACACTTGATACATTACAGAATCAAACTTCCCAATTCCAAAGAGAACTGCAACAAATACAGAAACATCTATCTCTGAACCAACAACTTCACCAATGCTTGCACCAGTCCTCAAAAGAAATCTGACACCACGCAAATGGTAAGCCAGCATGGAACAGAAAAACTCTCAACTTGAGGACTAAATTTTCTGTTTCTATTAATTGCATTTCACGAAGTGAACTTTACTGAAAAAGGAATGGATGTCATATTGTAAAACATCAGTTTACAAATCAATTTTATGTCTTATCCAAGGTTTGACATAATATACAAATGATTTGACAATTCATTTAAGACAAAGTCTTAAAACAAAATAAGGATGAGGATGCATTCAACTTGAAAGTACTTAAAGCTTTAAGGAACCAATGGATAGCAATTGCATAAACTCTTCTCGTCAATAACAGCAACACGGACATCTTGATGAGTGTGAGCAAGAATGGGTTGCCCCCCTCACTACCTCACGTCTTAATCAAGCCTTTCACCAAAAATAACTTGCAGACACTAAATGCGACCATTTTTCAACAACTTTAATACTACCTCTTGAACATCAAATCTAGAACATACAGGGTATCCTCTAGATTAGTCTAAACTATATCCTGTACTCACCCATCACATTTATTAAATTATTATTATTTATCAAACTATTATTATTATTATTATTATTAATGTTATTATTATTCTTTCTAACTCAATTGATATACTAGTTCATTTAGTTATATTGTAAGACACTTTCTGCATCTGTTGTAATTAATTAATTACTATTAATATAATAATATAACACGTTACCTACTGTTGCATGTTTTTGAACCTGATACTTTATAACAGTTATACAAGCCATGCATATAAAATGGGTCAAAAACCAAATCTAAACCATCAAGTTATGCATGTTAATCTCTCCTTGGAGATTTAGTTATTATCACAGTATTTTTACATTGTCTTTAGTTTAAATTTAAATCATTTAGTTCATTTAGGTAACAGCCACACTCTGAAGAAGAGGCAAGACGCCTCGAAACATGATAGCATTAAACCATGATGAAACTGAAGAATGTTGTTTCGTCCATCAAATTTATCATACCTCTTCTGCTGAATTGCCGATTTGGATCAGTTATACATGCCCTTATCACAGTAGATTTCTTTTCCAGCTTCATAACCTATGATAGCTTACGCGATGAAACAAGCCACGTGGTGACTAAGGTTCTTAACAACATCTTCAGAAAATTTGGATTGCCAGAAAGAATTATATCTGACATTGGCCCCTGTTTCATATCTGACAGTTTCAGACAATTTTGTGAGCAGCTTGACATTTTAAGAGATTTTAAATAAGACAAGATTTTAAATAAAAGCAGTAGTGCTGTAGACATTACAAAAAGCATCACAGCTTATCTCAACACACCAGTGAGTGACACACTCCCTTCACCTGCAGAATTGTTCCACAACAGGCAGATCAATACTCGCCTTAGCATTAGCACGAGGCCAGCCCCATTGAGAGATCAGCAGAAGATTGGCCTCAGCAACAAGTGCTCAGCCCACTTGAAACTAACGAAACAGAACAAAGTGAGTTACATGCCTGGCCAACCTATCTGGTTTACCAAGGATGGTTCAGATGAATGGAAACCAGGGTATATCGAATCGAAAGACCAAACACCAGACTCGTACTGGATAGTCAACAGCAAGAGCAACAGAAGGCTAAGGTGAAATGCACACTACATCAAGCCACGCTGTGCAGTGATCATACAGTGATGACCTCAACTACTGGAGCCTCCCAGTTGATCGGTAGCCATAGCATCTCCAGAGGTAGGCAGTTCGGCGGCGCATACACACCACAATGATACTCCGCAAGCGGAAACAGACCAAGAATCTCTGCCACCTGTTCCAACTACTGAAGATATCACAAGTGCAGTGCCTCATGATCCCCCACCTGTAACCAGCATGGAAGGCTCCTAACCAGTGATGGCTAGATCACGATATGGGCGCCAGATCAAGTCAACTAAAGATCCAGATTTTGTTTACTGTTTTAATTATGTTTAAACATGACAGAGATCTACTGTTTAGAGGTCACACAATATTAGCATGACCTCAATTGCTTTCAAGTTAAATTTGGTTCTAAAACCATCTCAAAGAGGGAAATGTTGTGTTGTTTTGAACCTGATACTTTATAATAGTTTCCAGGCCAACCGCGCGCAAGGCCTGGTCATGGAGCAGACAACTATCAGCCATGTTATAATGTTGAAAGTTTCACCCGAATTATAGTGTTTAGTTGGACTGTGAATCACAGATATTTGTTAAACAAACGTAACACATTCATATTATTAATGAGTACAAAAAATAAAAAAACAGAAAACTGAAAATTGAAATCACATGCCTCAGTTCAATTAGGCACACAATGACGTAATTTCAATTTTTTTTTTCTAAATAAGATAAATAAAATTAATAACACATATTTCATTGAACTGATAATTGACTTTCTATTCATCTTTTCAAGCTCTTACAATTTGCATTGTGTCCCCAAAATAATTTTTTGCTTCGGTCATTAGCGGGGGTGGTACGGTTGGGGCAATTCAATCACCTTGTTTTTCCAACTCACAATTTTCTTTAATTTCAATAAATACTAACCTTAGTATTAGTTCTGGTTTCAGGTATTCTCATCATTCTATAACTGAATATTAGTTGCTTATTTCTTGCTTTCATTATTTCCCTCCACCAGTTCTTCAATTTCAACAAGTCAATTCTCCTGTGGAAATGGAACAAGGCATAAATAACTTCAAAAATTAAACTTTAACTAACCTGATCCAGTACTCAAAAGCCTTTGGGAGTTACTTGAAAGTTTTGCCTTTGCTGAGTTTTTCATTGAAACTTTATTTTCATGGCAGCTATCTAAAACTAAATATTGTTTTTGGTGATTAAGACATTTGAATATAATAATAATTATCTGTATTCAGAAATACATAAGCAAATGAATAAACAAAAGTGAATAAAACATTAAGATAAATACAGTAAATATTTACAAGCTAAAAGTATATGCTTTTTAGAAAGCATCTAAAACTGCTAAAATATTTGAGCTCCCGAAATTCTGTTGGGATAAAAATTTGTATTAATGTGTAGTTCCAGAAAATATCCAAACCCCTACCACTCCTTTAGATTTTCCATTCTCCACTACTAAGGAAATGTTAGACCCCAACCCTTCTGTAATTTCCAAAAAAATATCATTACCTTCTGGAAATTTTTCTTTTTTCCCTTTAAACATATTTTAGAGTGCATTTTGTTAGGCAAGCATTCACTTGTTTATTCTAAATGCTGATGATTCTAAAACTACTAAAGTAACAGCAAAAGGAAATCATTAACCATCTTCATACAACACCCAGCATAAAACTTAATCAAAACTTTATTGCAGGAACTCAGGAATTTCACACATGCTCTTGTGTTCTGGTGAAACCGACTCGTTGCCAAATCAATAAAAAGAAAAAGCAAAAAATAGCAAGAAGCTAAACTTATACCTTTACCTTATCTTGTTTTGATTCAATCTACTACAACAAAATTTAATTGATTTGGCACTTTGTTCACTGACAGTGCAACTCAGTTTCTTGATCTGATCAATTGCAGAATGCTCATAATAAGCTGGTTACCACAAAAGGTCATTTTGAGCCCTGAATAAATCCCAACATAATGTTCTAAGTACACATGCATTTCATTTTCAATCATTTAACCCCATTCATGCATAATGGCCTCTGTTCAGCCTGTCAAATTTTTACAATGCCTGCAAAGTTATCTTCAGGATAGGTTTGGTTGGTGAAATGGCCTTTTTTAAAACTCTTTTGGTTGTGTCAGGTAACCACTCCTGTTTTTTTAATCCTGAAAGACTGGTAATGAGTAGTGGCAGGTTCGGTTCATGCAGATGTTTGTTATGTTGCTTGTTTGCCTCCAAAAAACTTATAAGATGAAGAAAATCAGAGCAGTTAAAAACACATGGGTAAGTGACCTTTATAGATTCATTACGAATTCACAAGAAAATCAACCATTTTCCCCTTCCCCTTGGAGTTTCATGGGCCTAAAAAACCGAAGTTAGTCACATAATTGCACCTAATGAAAATACTGATGTGCGACTGAAAAGCCGCAGCAAGTTTTTCACATTCACGATGATGAAATTCTGGAAATGATGATGAATCATTGTCATCTTTTGTAAAAGTCTGAAAAGACTGTTTTCCACTGTCTCTTGTCTGGTTTTATTGATTTTCTTGATTGCCTTGCAACCCTGTTGTTGCCCCGCTACACAATTAGATACTTCATTTCATGCATATTTCACTGGGTAAGATAACTAAAGGCTCAGAGTCAACCAACATTGGCGTTGCAACAGAGCTCTACCTCGATTTTTTCAGCAAGCAGAAGGTATGTTCTAGTTTTTTGCTTTGTCTTCCAGCTATTCCATATTTCCATGGACACATTTTTTCTTGTTATTCATTGTTTTAAACCTCTAAAATATTAAACTCGCAGCCAATTGTCAATTGATCAATTTTTTATTACAGAAAAAAATTAAACAAAAAAAGACTAGCAAGATTACTTTTCATTTTCTTCTTTACCTTGTAAAATATCTGCATTGCAAGTTATAAATGTGTTTAAATGTTTACTTTTCAAGAGTTGTTTAACTCTGTCTTGTCATTTTAAAAAAATAATGGCTAAATTTCCTTACTCACCCATACTTCATTATGCACATGAAGCTATTGACCTTCAAACCAAAATATTTGAGGTAAACCTCGCTTTACAAGCAACCAAAAATTCTTGAAATCACTGTTAGGGTTTGGGTAAGTTTTAATTCCCTCCACAATAATGTGGAGTTTGGCAACCATACACTGCATGAAAATGTGAAGTTGGCAGCCATTACTGTATGCATAATTAAGTATGGTAAAGGTGAGAATGGAAATTTTACCAAAACAACTAAGTCTTTGCATGATTCCCAAGCTTGCTTCACTCTTTAGTTATTCCAGGGAGCTAGTGTCTCTGGTATCTACTATTCCATTAAAGAATAGTTTTTGTTTATAGTATATTTAATTGAGGATATAAATCAAGATGTTGTTGTTGAGTTGTATGGGATTTATTATGTATTGAAACGATCTGGAAATAAAGTTGGTTCAGTTTCACAATCCAGAGTAAGCTGACAGTTTCCAGAAATATAGAAAGAAAGATAATCCGAAAACGGACAACATAGTGATATTCACTAAATCAAACTAGAGGCAATATTTCAGTTCATTATCTTTAAACCATCTTCAGGTCGATGACATATAACAAAAAAGCATGGAATCTAAATACCCAAATAAATTAAGCTCATTTGAATAATAGAAGGTCGCGGCTAGCTTTAAGGCCTTGATTGAGTGAGGCTTGTTTGTTCTTGATGTAAAAAGCTTCTTTCACTGTTTAACCTTCCAATTGCTGGTCATGGCAACACCGATCATCCCAATACTAAACAATTCTACCTCAACACAGTTAGAAACAATACCTGTATTTTTGACTCTGACTCTAATTGGAATCTGCTCTTACTCAAAGAAGCTTTTTACATCAAGAACAAACAAGCCTCACTCAATCAAGGCCTTAAAGTTAAAGCTAGCCGTGACCTTCTATTATTCAAATCAGCTTCATTTATTTGGGTATTTAACTTCCGCGCTTTTTGGTATATGTCATCGGCCTGAAGATGGTTTAAAGATAATAAACTGAAATATTGCCTCTAGTTTGATTTAGTGAATACCACTATGTTGTCCGTATTCGGATTATCTTTCCTTCTATATTTCAGTTTCACAAGCAGCTTGAATCAAACTGAAACAGAAGAAAAAACTAAAAATACTCAATTTATCAAATTCTATTTATCCATTCTCATCCAACCAAGTATGGGTACCTCTGGACTCTATCCTTGTTTTAACTATAAACTTTACAACGTAAAAAATTTAAGAATCTTTTTGAGCTTTTCCCATTAGACCCTTGTCAGTTGGGTGTGTGTTCCATAGCCGACTTCCCGCGGTTTAGAAACGCACGTGCAACTCAGCTCGATTTTCTTTGGAAATCATTGCGATTTGATTTACAATTCAAACAGGAGTTCACTCTAACAACCGTTAAAAACTTTTAGCAATATTCAGTTTAAAAAAAGTTTTAAATCATCACATGTTGATCGCCAGATCTAGACATAGGACAAGTTTGAGTACTCAAGGGATTTTCTTCGGTTATAAGTTGATTGCAAAATTAGCTATTGCCTAAATATCTACTCTTGTTTAAGGTCAAACTTAATAGAAAGAGGACTAAACACCTACCCTGCCTTTTAACTCCCAGTTCTCGCGAACAAAAGAGCCAACTGCACCTCCTGTAAAGGTGCCAAACGATGACGACGAAGCAGCACTGCAAACATGGCTGTCTTGGTAAATCGAGTACGTGGTATAAGATTTGTTTTACTGTCTTGTTTCTCTCGGAATGATAAGTGCTTTTCTATAAAACTATAATGAAAGTTATTTCACACTATAATGAAAGTTATTTGACACTATTTAAACCATTACTTTAGGAGTCTTCCACTTACTTAACAACGAGAGATAGAGAAATCAACAAAGAGTCAAACAATTTTTGATTTATTAGTGACGACCATTTAACAATTATTCCAAGAGCGCGCGTTAGATATGAGATGGTAAATAGCCAAAGAGGCGCGTAGCGCCGAGTTGGCTATAAATCATCTCATACCCAACAAGCGCGAATGGAATAATTGTTTTATTAAATCTAATTATTTTTCTAAACTCTTCCATACTCAAAAGTAACAGCTAAGTTTTATTCAGAACCTATTTTTTGGCTTTGCAAACACTACAGTCAGTTTCCATATTTGGTGAGCTCCGAATACGAGCTGATAACCGAGATTGAATGAACCAATCAGAACGCGCGAATAGCAATATTCGAGATTGAAAATCTAATAATAGCTTTTATTCGGCGGATAGTTTATCCAGGCTTCTTGCAAACGGGACCTGTGTATCAGAGGTCCGAGTGGGGTTGGGGAGCTCCAAGCTCCCTATATCTATAGTAACTTGTAACTTTAATTAAATAGTACACGGTAAAACATCAGGACTTTGAAAATAAGAATACAATTAAAATATAAAAGTTTAAGGTATTGAAAAAGAACTGATGTATGTACACATCAAACTATATCTGCCTGCTTTCCATTGATGCCAGGTATATTAATTAGTAGTGAGAAAGAATTCCTTGCAGCCCGATTTGAAAGAGCTTTCGGGTTCTGCTTGTCGAAGGTTAGTTGGCAAACTGTTCCAAAAAATGCACCGTTATACCTAAAGCTATTCTTTGAGTAGTTTGTGCGGGGGAACGGAACAGTAAACTTGTTTATGGAGTCCCTCAGGCTAAAAGAGTATGGGCTGCTACGGTACACAAACTTTTGTTTAAGATAGTCGGGCGCGAAACCGTGTAGCGTTTTGTATACCATAGTTGCCATGTCGGACTCGCGTCAGCAAGCAAGCGAACACTATTTCAGTTGTTCGAACAGCGGTCCTGCATCGGCATCAAAACTCGAACGGGTAGTTTTTTAGGGGTTAAAACTATCAGTCTGATGTTTTTTTAGGGTTTGTTAAAAGAAACCCTGTGTTAAACTAAGAGCCTGGTATTTCTTAGGGTTGAAATTTGAAATTGGACAGCTTGCAGTCCCGTATTTTAGCAATTTATTTTATTCTGTTCGCGCGCCCCTACATATCACGTTCAATGCAACACAAGGGGACCTAGCGCCGACCCTCTAGCTACCCAAGGAGCGTTTTCAGCTTTAAATTTGTATTAGTTTAATTCTAAAAGGGAGGGGTAGTTTTAGGGTAGAAAATTTTTACCCCTTGGTATTTTTTAGGCTATTTTGGGCACTTTTCCGCCGATCGTCGCTACCCTTTTAACCCCCAAGTGCCCCCCGCGGGGACTTACCCAGGTCACCCGCCAAAGTGCACGAATGACTTATTATATATTAAACTTCTTATAGCCCAACCAACGAATTGTTTTGATAATGTTTCATTTTCTGTACTATATTATATACGGGTTAATGAACTTAGACTAAAGAACTGGGATAAAGATGAATGAGAAATATTTAATTTGAGTTCATTGTACGATAAGCAAGTGCGTGTATTTGCAAACAAAATACGAACTAACAGTCTCTATTACTACTTTTTAAAATAATCAATCCGAGTTAACTGCTCGCGGTAGTCTCGCAAGCAAGACCCAATGCCGCTCCGCCACAAAATCCAAGATAGCGTGGCAGCGCCCTGCCTTTGATTTTTCCGCGTTAAAATAGAAAGACTGACTTCAAGCAGGCTACCCGACCAGAAGAAGGCTAAAAAATAACAAGCTGACGAAAACGAGAACAATCAGAATCAACGTCCAAGAATCTTTACTGAATAAGAATAAATAATTTAGACACAAATAGTGTGTTTAAGCCAATAGCTAAAAAAACAGAGTGAAGCAGAAAGTGTCCATAAAACGGAACTTTCAGTAAGCATAAACCGGCATAAAACAAGCCCGTGTCAATCAAACCAACCGTCACTTTTTTGTTGCGCTATGATTTCAAGTTAAAAGTTGGTGTTCCAAAAGTGCACCAAGTGGGCAGAAAACCTTGGATTTGAAGCTTTTATCATTGAAGTTGAAGAATACTGCACAGTTTTTATGCACTATTGTAATGACAGATAACATTTTGGTGTCGCCAGATAACGAAAATTCACGTGATAAGTTTTACCCAATAAAACACACGAATCATATACAGCGGACAAAGATTGTTAAAGTCCCCATAAGGCTTATCTTTTTAAGTTCCAGATGAAAAGTAGAACCCTTTAGTTATAGTAATTTTCGAATATAAAACCTTTTCTCGCCGTTCCTGTTACGTTTTTTAGACTTGAAGCGTGCAATGATGACGTAGCAAGAAGCATATGACGTAGTACGAGGCATGAAGCAGAGACAATCCTTTTCATCTCAAAAAATTCAATTCTGGCTACAATAGTAACATTGTTATAACTTTAATCAACGAATTATTCCCTTGACATTGTTTGAAATAAAAACTTTATGACATTTTTTAAGAGAAATTAAATTTCTTTAACATAAACCACATAACTCACTGCTGCTACGTCACAGGTTACCAGTCCCCAGCCTGCTCGGTCAACATTTACATTCCGATCTATTTTTGGTTAAGAAGCATACTTAGAAGTGGAAGTTTTCTTTGGTTATTCGAATTTTGAGTTCACAGACGACAACAGTTTTAATCCAAAAAATAAAAAAATTAAGCTTGATAGGGACTTAACAAATTTGGTGCATTTAATTCGGTTTAGCGGGTTCGATCGAACCTTGTAAAGCAAATTCTCCCCTCCCCGCCTCGAATCCATCACATTAGAATACGTAACATTTCATGCTTAACAGAGAGCAGCGGTTTGTCACTACAGCTTATTAAAAAGACAATGTCGAATGAACCAGGTTTTTTCGTTGTGCCGCCTACCTCACATGCGTGAAGGTACATCCTCGTTACTAATCGAGTCCAATCAGCATTGTTCATTTACGACCTCTTTTCGGGTTTCTGGATGGGGTGCCAGGTTTTTTTGTTCTCGGACATCTTTATTATGTTCCTTGAATTTTTTCCTATAACTTTCTCTTCGTTTCGCCAATGTAAATTTATCGCAGTCACTGCAGGGGGTCTGTCTTACAGTTATAGACTACTCCTACTGTCTTTAAGGGTGCAACCATTGTCTTAACTTATGAACCCCGATCGGCTTCGAATAAAAAGCACGCGCCGACTTTCTCAAACACAATTGGCGCTAATTACACTCAGGGTTCGTCCACTTTTCTCAAAGCAAAATTTAAGGATTTTTTTTAGGACTTTTTAAGGTTAGATTATTGGTTTTTGAGGACCTAAACCATGGGGCATCAACCAACAGAACTGACCTAAAACATAACTTTTTACGATTTTGTGGCAAAGACTGCACAAAGCGCTGTACGGATCTCCTGGTCTTGCTTGAAACCACCCAGTAAACTCTGCCCTTTCGAGCCAAGATTCTTGGAAAATGCATTTCCCGGGTATCGAGTTATCATAACAAAGAAAAAGCAAAAATTTAAGGACTTTTTAAGGACCATGACTGATTTTTGTAAAATTTAAGGACTTTTGAGGCCTCAAATTTTGGAAAGTGAAAATTAAGGACTTTTAAGGTTTTTAAGGACCTGGACGAATCCTGTACACTGTTATCTAAACATGAAAAGGCAAGCTAAAATTAACTTCAACTATTAGGAGTTATGATATCAGTATAAGATTGTCAAAATCTAAAAACATTTTACGCGTTAAAAATATTGTAAAACATTAATGTTTCGGCTTCTGTAGTGAAAACCTTCGTCAGAATGATGCAAATAGTGAACCCAAAAACAAATTATGCACGGCATAGCAGTGTAACATAAAAGATCTAATGTTCTCTCGTTGCAGGCTGCACAATAAGACTGTTTAACATTGAAATAGTTCAGTTTCTCTAACGAAAAGCTGCGCAGGCCCAAAACTACATTGCGAAAATTCGTTGAGATGCATTACCACTTATTATAGGCTTGCTCTCGCACTAGACGACTTTCATCTAAGATATTTACGTACAAGCTACGTAACCAAAAGACAAATGTAAAAGTCAAAACAACTTCTTCTATAAAAACAACTGCGTACAATGGACCGTTGGTTCGTGGCGAAAGAATGGTTTCAAAATAAAAATGTTTCTTCAGTTTTTGCTAGAACAATCAATTTATCTTTTCAGCTTCTTCGTAGGTACAAAATATCAAAATATCAAACTCGCTGACAAATGTGGGCGTATTTTAATCAAAAGTTGATAAACACAAAGTATTCGTTTTATTCTGCGCGATATTTAGATCATGCAGTGAGTGAGTACAAGTTCATAGCCATTAAATTCATTGAAACGTTACAAAAACGTTTCAACGCCGTTACAATTAAAAACCCGATTAAAACTCAATTAAAGAGAGTTTTCTTTTTTAAGGGGGGGAGGGGGGGGGCAATTCCGCAGGGGGACCAACACTGGGTCTTTTGTCGAACCAGCTGACTACGTAGAGTAGTCTCGGACTTGAATACTCTTCGTATGCCATGGTTTTGAAGACAAAAAGCCATCTTCATAGGACAGTACTGCAAGGGAATGAAAAACCTTCTGCTCTGTCTCAGTAGTAGGTTTGGTCTTGATGACTTTCTGCAAGAAAGAAAAAGGGCAACCATTGAGACGACGGCAGATTCAACATATGAGTATTGTCAGTTTTCGCCTAACTGGCGTTATAGCCCAAATTTGGAGGGAACAGAAATGCTAAGGTTGGATTTTCTATTATATGTAGATAAAGTATTTCAGAAATATGCGATAAGCAAAACAATCACATTTTTCGTTACAGGTCTGTAATGCGTTAAAATAGAAAGAACTCAGTTGTTCGTTTAACGTAAAATCGTGTTTAAGGACATAAATCATTCAAAGTGCATTGCCACGTTCTTGTTTAGTTTATTTAAGTTCTGGGCCTGGGCCTGGCATGTTATTTATTGTTAACCCTTCTGTACTTCCAATTGTTTCGCAGAACTATCATTAAACTTTTAATATCTACCAAACCATTACGTAAATCATGGCGAACATGAGGTTTTTAAGGTCATTCCATTGAAATAGAACCCGCACCTAGATTTTTGTCAAACTTTCCTCATTTGTCAATCATTATATGTAAACTGAAAATATAGAATAAAAAAGGGTGTGCTCGTGTTAGCTTTTGAGATATGATGGATACAAATACCCCCTCCAGGCCTATTTTTCTGTTATTGTAAGCTTGAAATAAAAACTATAGATTCCTCATGTGGCCAACCAAGATAACATCGAGGAGCGTAAGGGAAATAAAGAAAGACAACGTAAAGAGTTCTTCTGGATTAGGAGAATAATTTTCTTGTGATTTTCAGCAAAAACATCTATTGTAAGGAGGCATTTTTGCGGGCTTTTGTTGTTTATATGTTTCCATTACCTCAAAAAACAGTGTATTATTGTCTATGTATTTTATATTTTTTCACACTTGCAACACTCAGATTTTTCCTATTTTTTCTCTTCAGAGAGTCCTGCTGAAATTTGACTGATTGAGGAAAAAAATTGTGGGCTACCCATGCTTGTTTAAGAGAAACTCTAGGAAAACTTGCAAAACATGTGCTTTTGTACCCCATTTCCGAGGGGAGACTGGAACGAGTTAAATAAAAAGCCCCTTATATTATGAAGAAAACTACTTTTTTGCATTATTTTTTCTGATATGTCTTCGAGAGCTCAACATTCACTAGAATATGAGAAAAATGTGTAAACATTTTAAAATTTCTAATATGCGCAGCAAAGATGCGCAATGCAAAACTGGGGAACTACCTTAAGCTGTGAGCACAAAATGGTAACACATCCATTTAACTCTGAAAAGCTGCATGTCTTTCATACATTTTTCGATAGAAAACATTAATGTTCTACTTAATACAGCTTGATTCATTTGGTCTGTGATGCATGCATGACTACTGGTTTGTTAAAGAATTAGTGAAACGTAGAATCCTGAGTCCAACCAGCTGATGATAGTAAAACATCTGCGGTTATTGATAAAACTGCCTTACTGGTTGATGCACTTCTAAGTTATACGTGACAAGATTAACATGAAACTGTGGAATAGGATAACCACTGACTGGAGTAACCTTTTACCAACACTGCGAACTAGGAAGTTTAGAAATCGAGTGCATAAAATGCCATTTTAATAATTGTGATTTCGATTAGAATTTTATACACCGTATTAAATGAGGGTTTCAATGGGGTTAACCATTAATTAGCCGTAAAAATTCCAAAAGTCTAGCCGTTAGGCGTACTGAAAATTGAAAAAAATTCATCGTTAACCGTAAATTA
This sequence comes from Hydrozoanthus tunicans, assembly GCA_026413305.1. NCBI lineage: Eukaryota > Metazoa > Cnidaria > Anthozoa > Zoantharia > Hydrozoanthidae > Hydrozoanthus > Hydrozoanthus tunicans. The sequence goes on from JAOBAT010064872.1 coordinate 28,508, forward strand.
TGTTAACCGTAAAAATTCAGCCCATAAGAAGTACACTCTATGGTTTCGCGGGAAGACTTCATGTGTCTTTTTTTTTTAATTTTATGACTCTTTACCGGATATAAAAGCCGATATTCGTTCTATTCGGCAAGGCGAAATTGCTGAACTTGTCAGTCGAACCAAGTCTTTTTTTAGATCAGTGATCGAACCGGGAAAAGCCGTGTGGGTAGCAAGAGTTGACAGACGTTTTAAAAGATCTTGCTAGGTTTACTATTTTTATAGACCATCTCCATTAATGCGATGGCCGTTGTCAAAGCTTTTGTCAGTAGTTAAGGAGCGAGTCCACAAAGATTAAGGCAGGAGCTTTTCCTTTTTAGTCATGTCTCGAGCTCTCGTATTTTTTATTTTTGCTCCGTCTCGCAGCCTTGGATTTTCTCACACAATGGCTCGCATTCTCGGCATTTCAGCAGAGTTAAAAGTCTCTATTTTGCTTGAAATTTGTTTGGTGGCTCGGTATACTTTAAGACTCGGTTTCGGATTTTTCGTATGTGTGGGTCTCAGATTATTTATCGCCTTTCAAAATCTCGGGTTCGGACTTAATTAAGGGTCTCAGCATCTCGGACAGTCTCGGATTTACCATTCGCTACCCCTAAGGTATAGACCTGATATAACTCACCCGGTTTTCCAATATTTTCTAAGTAAACGTATTAGATTTCTGATTGAGGCTATTTTATAATTGTTCTAGAAACAAAGCAAATCTTGGGCATACTTTGCCCATTTGTTCACTAAAATGCTTGTTTCTGCAACGGTGAAAAGAACAAGTTGAAGCGTTGGGTAATCCTTGATAAAGACCAAATCGCGAAAGTTTTGGAGCGAATTTCATATACATCGTTCCATGCGAATCGCGCGCAAGACTTTCTAATTGGCTACAAGAATGAATGTTTAGCCAACCAGGGGAAAAGAAAGTAGCGATCGAGGCGACGTCGCGCGATCGTTTACACGCTGAACTTTCCATTTGTTTGTCTTTTCAAGCAAGATGCCTTCGCTTGTGGAATTCTGTGCCCTACAAAAAGAACTCCTTGGCGGTTTGACACTTGAGTTTCCAGCCATTGTCGACAAGATCAAAAAGATGTCCTTTGATTTGAAGCTGCTGAACATGGGGATTCTTCTCATCCAGCCGATACACGAGCTTCCGCAAGCCCTGCTATGCAGTACTTACAAGTTGTAAGCACTGGAAGAACGAAAAAAGCTGTCCACTACACTACAGTCTGCTGTCACCTCTGGCACCCTATACCACAATGCGTATATTAACATAATTTCCATGCAAAATATCGCATCGTTTGTAGGTCGGGCCACTATCGGAAAGGAATCCAAAACTACGTGCCTTGTGCTCATGTTTCTCATGGTTTGGGAATTTCCGGGTTTGACAGCTCTGATGGTGGTATATTATCATTGTTTTCTACCCCAGAATGTTCCTAGGACTTTACAATAACGAAGCTAATTTAAAACTATTTTAAACAATAGTGATTAATGTTTAACAATACGTTAACCGTTACGAAAAAAAGTGTTAGCAGTAAAAAAGCCAAAATATTAACCGTTAGCCGTATAAGATACTACCCCATTGAAACCCTCTTGTACGGGGTTTATCTTTAATTGTAAACACTTTCTTTAATTCGGACCCAGTCTCTACTGTTGCCCAACACCGTCCCACGGAAATACCAATTTCTGTCTAATTCGCTCCCAAGGTCACTCAATCGCCCGAAATTACATTTGTTTTATATCTGTACACTTATAGAGTCGAACATCTTTAAATACTTTTTCCGAACGACTCTGTTTGGCACGATTTGTTAAAAGAAAAGTTCAGGGCTAATCAGAAACAAGCTGTTTAGTTGAGACATTTTCCAAATCCTATTAGCACTCAACAAAAACTGAAACGGCGCGCGCGTACATTTCTTCCCCGCCACAACTCTCCAAATTCCCGCGTTTAAGCCGACCGGAGCGGGAGAACTAAACGTCGCTGATCCACGAGCAGAACCAGTTCTGAAATCGTATGTGTGCTTTACACGATCTACTTTTGTGCACAAATTGAAGGTTTTAAAATTTTAATATTCCTATATTTTTGGCTGCAAACCGGTTTAAAACTGCGAGATTCCTATATCCTTCATCTGTTAAGAACAGAGAACACATGGGCTAGTATGACGTTCAACAAGTCGCTGGTACGTCGTTGCTCAGGACTGAAGTAGAACATTTCCTGTCAAATTGCTGGTAACCGCACGTACACGGCGTTACCTTGGATTAATCCAAGGATATGAGCGCTTAAATTTGCTTTTTGGTCATCGATTACACTAACTTCAATATATTAGACCAAAACATCGCAAATAATGGAAATAAATGATGAACATGACGTTTGTAATTAACTTGCTTAAAATAAAAATAAAATGCTGATTCATAAGTGACATAAGAGCTTAACTCGGCCGTGGGTGGGTTCTCATTTGACACTCTGTGCAAGCCAGCAATCTTGAGTGATATTTGTAGAAGGGGTTTTCGTACTCATGGTTACTACTAAGTATAATTCCAAAAGACTGATCCCGTGCATGCGTCAGGAGAGCAGCAGTTTCACAACCAACGTAAATGCTTTAATCCCTTCATTGTCGTCAATAAACAGTTTAAAAAAATCATCTCTTCAAAAAAGCAAAAAGACCACTTAACTATATTTGTGTAAACAGAATTGACTTCATGTTTGGTATTAAGGTGGTTTTGCTGCTTTCAGCACTTTTGTATTAATGAATTGTTGTCGTCGGATAAATAAAGTGTATGAATTGTTTTTTTCCTACATTACTTTTGAGTATTGTTAGGTTTTATTGTTTGCCTTGTTAAGATAAGTCGACTATGATATCATTTAAAGCAAACTGTAATTCTAATAATAACAGCCATTTCTATTAATGTCCATCATGTCAAAGGGCCGGGAAAACGGGCAGCTAAAGTTAGTTTTTTTTTACGAGGGCAATAAATTCCCAAAGGTCACTGCAAACAAAGAGGTTCTTGTTAAATCAAACAGCTATCACATTGCCTCGCTCTCGAGATCTTCGAAAAGGCTATAAGAGAGGGAACAATACAACTATTCGTGGTTTTTATGGTTAGACTTCATTACTCAAATACTGATCGCCTTCCGTTTCTTAAGAAGCGTAGTTAGCATGTGTCAAGGATAATTGCGGAAACCACTTGAAATCGTGGCGAATGATACTCACGGAAGGATTTCGAAACACACTTAACGCATCGGGCAATATTGCTGTTAATTTTCTTGTCATTTAAATCATCAAATTCTCCTAAACTACTTTATACTGATCACTCGATGGAAAGCCTTGCGTAACAGTGTGGATATTTACGTGGGTATATTGCAAACACTAGTTAGAGACGCAAAATATCTTTATATGACATATAATAAAGTTCCCATAAATCCCATAGATCATCCCAACTTCAATATAGATTACAACCGTTTGTTAGACCACACATTGCATGGTCACTTGAGGTCTGCAATTTCTAATGAACTGAATATTGTATAACTCAGAAAATTTCACAAAATAACAACTTCAGAGCGCGTGTATTTTTGTTGAGATCAATGCATGGGAAGTGAGGAGGATTGGGTACGAACTAAGCCGATAACGTGAAAAGCTTGGATGATGACTTAGCAACGTGCCGCCTCACGTGACTAATTAACAGTGCGGTCAAGTAGTTCCTAGTGGTAATGGCAGATTTACTATATGTTGTCATTGTTTTGAGTATGATGGTTCTCCGGATTACAGATTATGTTATCACGATTAACACAGCTATTGCACCAATATTTATAATCTCCTCGCTAGGAAAAGGCTTTTGTTATCGATGAGATATAAATTTCTCAAGTCCACTATTTCAATCCAGTAAACGCTTTTTTTACCTGAACTCGGCAAGAAGTCTATAAAAGTCACTGAGTACTGAAGTGAAATCTCTGATATCGAGTGATATAAAAGTCAAAACATCTGTTATATCGTAGCTATAAGGGATAATTAAATTGATATTTTCCGAGTAACTTCCTTCATCAAAAGAGGGATGGTGCCTTGAGAGGGGGTAGAACCCGACCAAATAGTCTTCTTTAGATTACTTGTCAGTTTATCTATGTATTAGATACCCAGCCCGTTATTTGCGTTTCAGAGGTTTTGATTAAAATTAATGCGTTGTTTTTGCTATGTGTTGGTCTTCCGGTTTTGATAGGCGATCATTTACACAGTTAAGCCCTGTCAAGTAGCTTCTGCACTAATCACCACAACAAAATCAGGCAATTTACCCGAGCATCACGCAACTTCAAATTTCTACAGACAAGCTGTATATTTGCTGAAATAGAAACACACAGCTACTGTTCATCAGCAGGATGCCCAAACTGTGTGTAATTCCACAATAGGTTTTGGCTCCATCATAAACCCTGTACCAATCGTAGAACATTTTAGGAGGAGCCACCCAATATGGAAGCAACACGCACGTATTTCTATAATCGACGCAATTAATTTCAGTTGGTTGACGAATAAATTAAGCCAGGCATGTACAGACTTGCAAATCTTGCATTTGGGATTTCTGACTGCTAAGCATTTGATTGCGAAATGATTTTGGCTGCTTTCAGAGCGTGAAATAGCCGGAAGCGGTTGATCAAGTAGATAAAAAGTATATACATAAACATACAAAGGTAAAGGGACTAGGCCCAAAGGGAGTGTAATACGGAACATCTTAATGACAAAAAGTGTCGTTGGCTGCTGTTCAGTGATGCCCGAAATCCTTGTATAAAAATTAAACTGTAACCGAGCAGATGTATTTTATCACACCGTTGGGTCACGCAATTTGGCTGGGTGTAAAGTTAAGCTAAGTTAAGTATTGTTAGCATAGCTATGCCTGAAACTGCTCTGATGTTGGCGTATAATTAATGTTTTTTTCAATGGAGGGGGAAACCGGAGAACCCGGAGAAAACTTACGACGTCACAGAGGGACCATAGAGGAATTTCCCCGGCCGAGAATCGAACCTAGGACTGGGTCGCATTTGTGACAGGCGAGCACTCCGCCACTATGCCACCTTAACGACCCAATTACATTCCAAATGAACATTTTCGTTTGAAAACTGGATACACTGTCATATCACTGTTGACCACACAACTTTTTTGGATCATTATTGATTTCAAGACACCCTTTTAGTTGTTAAACAGCCAGTTGCTAACATCTACCTTTATATTTTTCGTGTATAACACTACACAAAGCTTATTATGTAGCATATAGACAATGAAATAACGGAGACCACTGATACAGATTGAAGAATAAAACAAAGCACAAATACGCTATACTTTTATATGGACACCGTTCAGTTTTCCTGTGTTCCAAATAAAAATACTCAGTTGCTTTTTAACTTTTCCTTCCGAAGAATACTGGGGCTTGTTCGATATGTACTTTCTATGAAAGTAGTTTGGTATATACCAAATTCTGTTAGATGGGCTTTATACTCATATTCTCAAAAGCCCAGATCCTTATTTGCAGTCACTGTAAAAACACGTTTGACAAGTTGATAAGAGAAAGGATTATAGAAAACCGTTTTTTCTTTCTTCTTTCAGAGCCGGAATATTTTGAAATAATTTGATAGAACCATTTTAGTTACATACGTTTTTGCTCCAAACAAAAATGGCAAAAATTGCGATGCAATAATTTACTTCTTTATAGCACATCTCGGATCTCTAATGAGTCAAAGCGTGCCTCTTACCCCGTCGTTCCATACATATACGTGTTTAAAACTCGATTACTGTTGCTCTCAATTCTGTTCCAAAGGTATACGAAACATTCTACACTAAAATAAATGATCCAAAAAGGTTATTTATTTTTCACTTTTGACACTGTTAAGTAAACAACTTCAACTTTGCTGCAAACGTTATTTCAGATAAGTTCACTTGCTGTTTTAGTTACCTAAAGTATTGAATAAGGCGCGCAGGTTCTCTGTTAGAGTTTTAATGGATCCTAAATCGGGGAGTCAGGGGAACAAATTAATACCGCAAAATATCTCTGGTAAAGCAGGCCGACTTTATTACTATCATATGCTAATCCAATTGAGTAGCCGCTGTGCCAGATATCTTCGCCACTTATTTGAGGCACTTGAGGTTTTGTTGATTACGTCCCGAAAAGCACCGAGATGCACGATAACTTTGATTTACAAGATTCGCAGGCGGTTTTACTCAAATAAAGTTTAATATTGTGTATCTTTTTTAAAAATGGTTCGTATTGAGAAACTCGGAGGTATATTACCGATGAGTGAAAGCGCACTAGTTACAGACTTACAATTTTACTACGATTATCGGTTCACAACCTGTATAGAAAGGAGTAAACAATATTGTTTTAGTGAACTCAACACGCTGAACTACACCAAGCTAGTTCCCTTGAGGGGAAAGACTTGGCAAAGTTTGTATCATACTGTAACTAGTAAGATCAAACCGTACACACAAATATGTTAGCATGTTTGGAAGATAAAAGGAAATAAAAAACTTTCTCAAAGTCTGGTAAACCCCAGTAAAGATTTTTAAAATGAGGAAAAAATATTTGGACTCCTTTGGAGTTTTTTGCCCACCGAAGGTGTAAGTTAGAACAAAAGTTGTTCGGTCGCCATATTCGTGGTTCCAGTTCCCAGTATAAAGTTAATTTGTTACCAGTGACAACTGTTCTAGTTAATATCGTCATAAAGCATTCATCTCTCTTGGGTTGCTTTTCCGTTTGGTAAGGAGTTTGTATTGTTTTATCATGTAGTTACTACCAATCACACTATGTTTTGATCAGGTGCGTGGTCCGATACCCGAGGTATAATAGTTAACAAAACCTGATCGAAGAACGCATAAAGTAACGTCTCTGCCTCGGAGAACTGTTCACTCGTGGAGCTCAACATTTCTGGCAGCTTTACTCGTTCATTATCTAAACAGCATCAACACTAACAAGAAACAATCAAAGTACGTGTTATGGGTACGCTTTGTGGGTTACCGTGAGTCAAACGTGAGTCTAAATTTATCAGCTCGAAATCCTGACCAAAAAAGGTTTTCCTTTCTTTTTTCACCTCACAGTTAAATTGAAGCTAAAGCACTGTCTTGAAGTGTGAAGCGAGCCGACCAGGCGAAAGGTGAGTAAATGGTGGATGTTTTGTCTCTCAAACTGTACTTCTATAAATAAAACATCTCCGATGTCCTTATCACGATGATAATGCGCTATCGACATCCTGTATTCAATATAAATGCACCCTGCCAGAATAGTTTTATCGAGAAGAAATTGGATCTTTGGAACAACTAACAGAGTTCGGATCAGTTTTAACGCCGAAATGAGTTTCATTTGTCTTGATTCCTTACGTTGACGAGATGCTGTTTATCATAAAACTTCTGTAAACGCTGAAACATTAGGAGTTCCAGAAACTCATTGTTCATTATGCATTGCAGTATTTTGTGAAGTTCTTTAAAGTGACTGAGTAATTGGGCGGTATACGCTAATTCAGCCTTCATTCTGTTTACATAAACGCTAATAGTGTATATTCACATGTAGCTGGGGTCTCAATCCGAGATTATATTTCCGTAGCTCTAGGGTGCTATGTCACATATGTAAAAAAAACACGCAATATGTACAAAAAATTATTCATTTCACAATATTTTGATATAGTTTCGTATTTCAAAAAACATATGTGGTTAGTTGGTTAAGAGAACCGATTAAGCTTTTTGAGACAAAACAAACTACAGACGGACTGTTCGATATATTTTGTAAGCAACAAAGGGGAAGTTGTGCCCAATATAAATCTTCACTGCAGTAGAGTATGTAAAATGGGAAAAAGAAACTGCTAGGGGTGGAAATTAGATAAAACAGAATCTTCTTTCGATGTTTGTTACCTTTCCATGCAAGAAGTTAACCTTCTGAAAGCGTATCACAATAACATTTATAGTAATGTCTTGCTGCTGCACTACAAGTTAATAGTACAAGGTAAAAAGGTAAGTACAAGTTACGTCCAAAATGGGGAACAGCCTCAAAAATAAACATGTGTGATTTTCCCTCACGTCACTGTCACCTTTCGATGAGCAGGGCCCTATCGTTCAAAGACCGATTAGCCCTTTTCAACCTTTCAATCCATGCTCATGTTTCTTACGATTCGTTAACTTACTTGATTTGGAAATTTGTGGTAAACATATTTATGTTTGAAATTCTGAGCAATGTTTGTAAACAAAGCAAGGTTTTCGTTCTAAAGGTATAACTGTTTGAATATTTTCTTTACCAGCTTTGTTTAAATGAAAGGAAGACACTACTGAAAAGGAAAATATTTACCGAATCTTGAAAAACTGTTAAAGCGTTTTTCCCTTCCCCTTCGTTAGATCTTAACCCCCTAATTATCCTGCCGGAACCCAACAATGCAGACGAAGTACTTGTTAACTCAAACTTTCAATCCCTCATTAATTTTGCTCATCTTGAAAAGTAGAAAACTTTGCGTTTTTCATTCAAGTGTTTGAGCTTGTTGAAACCAAAGACGATAATAAAAGAACGATTTAAGCTAGTTTGACATGGCTGTTGTTAAATTAATCTTCATGCAGCACAAGTAAATATAACAAGATTGAGTTTGAATTTCGGTTTCACAAAATCTATACCTAACTATGAAATTTATAGTGTCAGGCCGAGCTCCTGAGAAGGCTTAGCTGTTCCGAAAGATTATCCCAGTACAATGATCTCCGGTATCCTACCAAAGCCTATCTAACATACAAACTTATTTTAAATAAGAACCAGAAAAGTTGGGCGAGGGTCATTGTTATACATTTTTTTGTGGTCTGAGCCTCAAAATTGTTTTTATTTCAATGTACATCGAAGAAAAACAAAGCCTAAGGTGTTGCAATGCTTACATGCAATCGGTGAACGAATTCGATCATTTCATCCCTGCTGATTTGTTGTGAATTCGCCGAGTCATTCAGTTCCCGAGATGATTTCCAGTGACTATAAACTGCGAAGCATTATTTATTTATTCTTTAATGTTCAGTTAAAGATCAAAGTTCAGTAAGGTTTTAAAAAACAGTTGCCAAACCCGAGCCTCAGTTTGTTCTTAAACTGTTCTTAAATTTTGGCCAATCTGAGATTCGTTGTTCTTATAAAGTTGTTCTAATAAAAAAGGTGTGTAAAATAAGAAAATCCTAAACTTCGAATTGGTAGTTATAAGCCCAAAAGGTGACCACTTGTGTTGAAAAGCAGAAAAAAATCTGTCTTTTGAAACAGCTGAAAAAAGAAACTAAAATGTAACATTCGAATTCAGCTAATCTTGAAGGGAAGAGTAGAAATGACTGACAGCAGTACTTATTCTTAATTCTGAACTGATGTCAGAACTCTTTAAAGCGACCAGTCCGGGTTTTGCTTGTCGTGAAAGGTCAGTAGATTTTGGACGTTCCTCATTTTTCAACAACTTAAGGGGTTTCAATTTTCCGAATTTGGCCGTAAAACAGAAAAGTTTAAATGTTTCTTCCGATGAAAAAACACATGCCATTAGAAGAGAGAAGCTTCACTAGCGTATAGAAGAGACCGTTCTTTGATCATAAGCTGCTCAATTTCGTATAACTCTTTGTTCAAGAAATCACTCGTGAGGCTTAAGTTTAAAAAGGCTACTAATGTATCAGAATGACGGATGAGTGATGGAGTGGAAGTGACATGGAAGGTTTAACTTGGAGTTCGAGCCGACGAAGGAATTAAACTACGAAAACCTTTTAACTTTAATTCTAGGACTCGAACTTAACCTTTTTAGTCCACTAGCCAAGGTTTTTTTTCTACTAGGGAAAGTAGGAACAACACTAGTCACTTGCTACTTTTTGATGCAGCTATTCACCTATTGAAGGCTAATTCAATACAAAGATTTAGCTATCTGTGTGAATTAAAATGCGTAACAATAAAGCCGTTAATATGAGAATCTTTCGACTTGCAACTTTCATAAATCACTCGAATTTCGAACCTTGAAGTCATTCTGTGGTTAGTGGGGATGGGGGAGGGGATGGGGGTGGGGGAAGGTAGCACACTTCTTTTTCACAGTAAGGGTTAAACTTGATACGAGTCGTTATCAACGTGCATAGTTTCCTTCGTTCTGTTCTTTGCACTTTAATGAAATCGAACTGCTTTTCTTTCAACTTTGCAGCCTTCTCAGTTTCTTAACTAGAAGCATTTCTTGAAAATACATAAGGTGACCATTCATTTTGTTCATCTTGCATAGAGAGTAGGAATAAATGATTCCGGCTAACTTTTGAAGCAGTTGTTGAATTCCTATAAAGTGACCCGGCATTTCTCGTTTTTCTCGTCTCAAAAGGTAGATTCAGATGGTGTTATTTATTCTAGATTTTCAACCGGTTGTAGAAGCCTTCTAAAATAACCGTTCATTTTGATTTGTCTTGAAAAGAAAAATGATCAACTGCTTTTCATTCTAAGTTTTAAACCAGTTGTTGAAATCAGTACTACGAAGTGACCAATCCTCGCTGACTTTGCTCGTCTCGAAAGGTTGTTTCAGTTTACGTTTAATTTATGATTATATTGAGAAGTTCGTGCCTTTAACAAAGCAATTTGTTTAAAAACACTCAGCATGATTTTTTTCCGGCAAGAGATTTGTGAACCAGCCGTTATAGTAAGTTGTTATAAATAGCTTAAGTTAAGCTAGATCACAACTATAGGGGCTATTAGAAATATTGCATACCAAAGGGCACTTATTAGATATGGGTGTTGCTGCATTTATCACTTGTTAACAGTTTAAATTGTTTCCCCATGCTATCGTAAGGGCGGCCCAAGCAACAGTCACGATATATCACGTTTCTGTCAGCATGCATACTTTTTACCGCACAACACTAATCACAATACGATCTTGGTTTTAAACCAAAGTTGAATAAATTATACAAGTTTGGGAGACGGCCGAAAGATCTTTTTTCGAAACGAAGTGAACATTGTCAGTTTTAGAAAACAATATCATAGAGGCGGACGCAGACAACTCGAGAGATTTCTATAAAACTTAGATACTTACAAAAACCATTGTTGATTTGTAGTTGTTTAGTTTTAATTCTAAGTTAATAGTTTTCAATGCTGTGTGTGTTCATCTAGATTTTTCGCTGTAGAGTGACCAATCACCAGAGGCACTACATTATGAACCATAATCAAATCACCCTAACCAAATATTAAGGGTACCGCCAGTTCAATTTGGTCTCACAGCCTTAACCCGCCCCTTATCTGCTCCGCACAACTTCCGATTAATATCTGAATTATCTAGTTTCTTGAAGCTTGCTCTGTGATATTCCGAGTCAGCTTAATTTTGATATCTAATTTGATCTAAACAAAGGCCATATAGGACAGCGAGAGGCGTTTGATAAATAAAATATTTACAACGAATAAGTTGAAGATTTTTGGTATAAACATCAGAATTTAATTCTTTTCAGTCTTAAGGTATGCCACACTACTTTGGAGTGGCTATTAAGTCGTTAAAAACATTTTTTCTAAAGTCACTGACACTTCGCCTAAGAAGCCACTTTTCCCACAGCGATGACGTGTGTTGAACTGACCAAAATAGAAGAATTCAATGTTACGAAAGGGAAGTTCGTTCTCAAAATTATACCAAAACACAAAAGGACCGAACTGACACCGCGGAATGTTAGCAAACTATAGAATTCCTCTAGAAGTTAGCTTTTTTCCAGGAATGCCAGCATTCGTTCATATCTCTGGTTGTATTTTTGTGGGTTTAAAATGTCAAAGATATGTTTGTTTTTACTTATCTCTGAAAGAAGAAATGTTATGCTTTTAAGTAACAAGATTTGAGACATCGCGTCCCTTTCTTATCTTCGTCATTTATGAATAGGCGATAAGGGAGAAATACAGTAATCTGGTCACCAGAACGGCCTTCATTACTCTTGCATCAGCTAATCTATAATCTACATAAAAACACGAGTCAGAAGCTGAGAACAGACAGAGTTCCTTTAGTTATGGAAAAGAGAGAGACCCTTCCTTTGATAAATAAAGTATTACACCCCTTGAATAATCCCCATTCAAGAGAGAGACCCTTCCTTTAATAAACGTGTTACGTCCCTAGAATAATCCCCGTTCAAGAGAGAGACCCTTCCTTTGATAAATAACGTATTACATCTTAAAAATATGCATGTTAACAGTCTCTGCTTATAAGTACTCTATGTTAACGGTTGGACTATGCAAGGAACTTATAGCTGTTAGAGAGTTTTCATACTATTTAGTTTAATAAAACAGGAGGGTTTCTCTAAACGGCAAACAAAATACACAAACATTTCTTGTTGATTTTAGTAGAACGCTGTTCCGTTTACAAATGAAGAGCCATCTCATGCACTGTTTGTGTAGGGCACTCTTCTTTGACTTAAGTCTTACAACTTATCTTTAAAGGAAGGAAGAAAAGTCAAGATCTTTCTATGAACTTTAATGCAGCATGCTATCATTTAACGCCTTATCGCTGGTTGAGATTTGGTGGCAAAACCGTCGCACCAAATACTGATAAAGATAAAGAGATACGACGTCTTGGCACGAGACAGGTGCCTCTCGTTTGTCAGTTCAAACTGAAACAGAAATGCTGCTTTATTTCAATCTTTGTGTAAAATGAACCGATTGCATGCAGATTAAAACATAAAACGTTTTAGTTAGCATGAATAAGCCACCCAACGTACAGTTATAACAGGTTATAACAGTAGATTGTTAAACTCCCACCTGCCTCGTAAAAATGTGTGTGGACATAATTGCTAAGGCCTGAAATGTGGTTGTTTTACACTCAATGACTTCAGTTCTGAGTAAAACCAAAGCTTTTCGTTACCACTAATAAAATAAGAGCTTTCAGGGAGAGTTATTGAAACTGTTGATAACTTAAGCTTATTCCTTTATCTGCAGTGTTTATCGACTGATATCTGCCCAAAAAGTTGTTAGAGCAAAGTTTTTGCTTTCTCTTGCTTTAACATCACAAGGTTTGTTGAAAAATGAATGGAATAGACCTATTGCGGTTCATTTAATAAAGTATTTGCGAATTCTTGACTATACGAGAAAGTGATTGAGCTGTTTTATACAATAAGACAAGTTATACCAGAACACTGCATATATCTTTACACGATTCTACCTTCATGAAAGACACAAAGAGAAAATATCAAAACCTTTATAACCTTTGACGACAGATTTGCAAACCGTCACTGTGCAAGGCGGAGGCAACGTGAGGAGCAATAAAATTTTTCGCACCTTCCGTGACCGGAAGAAATGTGAACTGTTTAACAAAAATATACACGAATTTGACTCTTTTAAATCAAGTACTGGTAAGATAAACTACAAAGCAATGAGTAGCCGCATCAAGCGAGTTGCTATAAAGAAGAACACCTGCAAGGCCCGTAATCCTACAGTGCAGACATTGTTGTCTTAACAGTAGGTGGTTTCATCCTATTAGGCCTGGATACGAGGTTGAGGCATCTGTTGAGCATTCTGATTGATCGAAGGGCGTCCGCTAGCAAAAATATGATAAAGGAGACTTGGAATTGTCCTTTCATAACATGACATTGAACCTGTTTTCAGCTACTGCCATATTTAACGCCTGTGTGTATGACGGAGGCTAACAAACATGTAATATCGGGGTTATCCGAAAGGACTTCTACGGCAGTCTTAGTTTTCTTCCCCGTTAACAACCATCCCAAGGAATGTAACAATCAAATGTATCTTAGGAGAAACTTAGTCTTTGATACAGTGAAAATAAACTTGGAAAAGAGATTGCATGACAAACTTGCCCTACTGAGCCTGTTTGACGAGTTAACCACTCCCTGGAGTTCTTTGGCAACACTTCAGTTGATACACGGGCTGAGCACGCATATTTTCAGCTCCTCTAATATCATGCTTTTACCCGTAATAATTCTTTGCCTGCCATCACAGAAAAGTTGATATATGAGTTTTTCGATCTTTTAATTTATTTTTCAAGATACTATTATACGGTATATCTTCAAACTATTGTAATGAGTCAAAGTTAAGTATATTGTCATACAAATATAAATACTTATTTTTCAGTTTTGTATTTATTTTGCGTCTCCGAATTAGTGCGGGATTTTCCCAAGCTATACGGTTTGACACTTAAATAAAGTTGATGATTAATTGAAATATCGGGTACAAAAAAATTGCCCACTCATATCGCTCAAGTGGAAAAATCTAGTTTTGAGAGGAACTGCACGCAAGATTTTGGCTTCTCCGAATTTAACTCCAATTAAACGTACAGTATTTACATCATTAACGATATGAGACTCGGATTTGCAGTTAACGGCAAGTAAGTCTTAACAGTCTAATATCTCTGACGTTAACGTTCCCATGCAATAAAACGATCATTGAAACTTATCAATTGTTTCGCCACATAATCAACTAGTTAATTGTAAAACTTATCAGTCTGGGCTTTAAGAAAAGATATTTTTATCGAATTTGCGTCCTAGATTCTAGAAACACGGCCACAACGTTACAGCCTTCCTTTTACACGTCTATACAATAATACTGTTAATCTTATGGTAAAGAACACGTAACAAAACTTTCTGAAGCAGCTAATATCATACCGGGCCACTAACAAAGTAACTTAGTATTACCAGGCGCAGTTCTTAATGTGAAGAAATTTCAACAAAGCAACTTTAATCGGCGCAAGAAAAGTAGAATCTTTACGCTTAGGTAAAATCTTGAAAAGGTTATAAATATTAATCGTTTTCAAATTCGATTGACAAAAAGCCATGGTTTTTATGCCATATGTTTATTTTAAGAGGTCTATTAATCTACGAGACTGACGCACTAACATTCTGCAGGCGTAGATGTTTCTCTAAAACAAAGAACTAAATATCCTTTCTCGATCATATTGATCGGCAGAAAAAAGTCGAGTTTATGGAAACATTTTTTGTTTGTTACAAAAAAATACTTGAGAGCATAAAACAGCTGCTGAATATTTGACAGGCACAAGTTCTGCAAAATCTGAAATATGTTGTGGCCTAATCTGAAATAAGAAAGTGTCAATTCTTGAATCCACAATAAGTAACCGCTCCGAACTCCGAATATAAGGCGGGAATCGATGCGAATCGGGCGTCATTGTCGGGGTTGAAATTTGTTCAAAGAACCACACCCTATAACTTGGAGTACCTATTCAACGCATCAAGAATTCTGGTTTAAATATTTCCGAGGTATAGATAACCTAGATTCGCGGCTGTTATATATGCGCAAGTGAATTCTTAATGTCATAGAAACTAGCTGGCTGGAGGTTATGCGTTATAACTTTCTTTTCAATTCTAAAGCTTTAATAAATCCTTGTTGTAGGGCGCTTTTCTTGCAAGAAATAGGAATGAAGATTTATACAAGCTAAGAGCAAAGAAAGAAAGAGCTTTCATACATCCATAAAATAAGAGAACTCTAGCTTCGTTAAATTAATCTTGGTGGGGGCAAAATATCGACGCAGAATTAAACACTTCTCGGAGGACTTGTTAATTGCGAGAAAATTGACATTATCACGGTGAGATATTGCTGAACTGCACGATGAATATTTGAATAAGTGCGATTTTGTTGTCAGTGATCTTTCTCTATCAGCATGGAGCTGGATTAAACATAGAGACATGAAGTTTTCTAACAAGAGACTTAGCCCATCTTTCTTCCTTTCGTTTTAAATATATTATAAATTGCTTGATACTCCTTTTTGTACAACGGAGGGAGTTCCTTTTTTCCTTGTCTCACAGTAATAATCGCAATCAAATTTAAGAATGGTTTACAACTGTTTTACGAAAATTCCTTTAGTCACAGACAACTTTTTCTTTCTGTATTTCGTTTCCAATACAGCTTTTTTTGCTTTGATTCAGCGACTTAATGATCACCAAGGTTTTAGAAACAATTTTAAACACCAAGACGCATGGTTAATTAGCATATCTCACTAAAACTTCGAAAATTTCTATCTTCTGACCTCGAACCATGCTGTGTTGTGCCCGAAAAGAATCTCACACTAAATGCTTTTAATAAATGTATTCTGACATCAATTGAACTAATAGTTTGGGCTGTTAGAAAGTTTATTGATAGTTTTTGCCAGGTGGCAAGCAGAGATTTTCAATATTACAAAGAAAACTTTTCTTAAATTGCTGTCACCTGTTTTGAGCCTTTCGAAGCTGAAATATGTAATTGGAAAATTCCTGGGCAGGACACGCCTACCTTTCCCAAAAAAAGCGAGAGCCAATCGTTGTTCGTCGCTTTACTACAGTTGAAACTCAGGCAGTGTTTCTATTGTCGGGTAAACACCTCTTTGATCAACTGTACCCGCGTGTATAAACTGCCCACTGATTAACCTTAATCATCCAAATAAAGAAATAACGGTTTAGCGAGCAGAAAGTCATTTTTTAATATCGTCATTAATGTTTCACACTATAACCTACTGACAAATTTGGCCTGAGGAAAGTCGGCTTTTTTAAGGTCAAATTACTGATGTATGAGGAAGCAACTAAAATAGATTTGTAAAGAATGATGTCGGTAACGATGTTATAAACTAACTCACAAAGACAGATCTTCCATAGATACATTTTGATCAGGTGGAGAGATGCAATATTCCAATAAATCACATGGCATCCACTAACTTCGGCCAACGAAAATGGTTAAAATATATTTGTTGTTTTACAAACGGGAAGAATTAGTAGCATTAAACAAGGCTGAAGCTCCATTAGTACATACAGAGTAAAAACGAACCAACACTTTGTTCAGCACTTTCATGAACATATGTCAAATTTTAGAAACGGCGAGTTGGTTGCTTCGAAGGAAACTAGCGACTTCTTAATTCTGTTTGCATGAGTTTTCCCAACTAATTTAGGAGAAAAATAACCTAAATGAGTTAAAACATTTATTTCAACCGAATTAAGAGGGGTTAGTGTTGATGTACGTCAGATACTTTAGAGAAAATAAAGGAAGATTTATTCAGAAGGAGTAAAAACATAGCGCAGTATGGAACGAAAACGAAGTGGTTGGCTTTCGTGACAACTACACTTGTTCCGAATCAAAATTTGTTAATTTGTGACTGGAATTTTCACCACGTTCGAATAATAGGTTTAATAGCTACTAAATTGATCAAAACTAAACCTCCACTGTTTGGAACAGTGAAAACTAACTGTACGAATTAAATTTTGCTACAGTTTCGACTTATGAATCAATTCTTTCTCCTCTACAAGTTAAAATATGCACATTATGTTATGAGCCAAATTTTGTTTTCTGTTTTTCAAGGTTTGAACAATTCTAAAATTGACTTCTCACCCTGTTTGTCATATATTCTTAGCGTATTTTTTGTCGGAGTGCTTAATTTGCGCCCCAACTCACACTAAACAAAAACCGCCACCGCACGTGTCATAAGGACGAGACAAAAACTCGTAATCGATGAGGCGACGTCGAATATAATAAACTCTTTTATATTCTCTTTGCTTTATCATTTCGCCCGACAGGAGTCATTTTCAGGACTTCAAAGACAATAAGTATCACATTCCCTCCTTTATGTTCAAAAGCCAAAATAAGGTTTGACGGAAAGTTTTTCTTCTCATACTGATACTCTAATTACTTGCAGCTTTGGAACGCTAGTTCCATTTGTTTTGATTAATTTCGAGCTAATTGCTCGGAACAACCATGATAAGAAATAAATTACGAAAGACTATCAAAGTTCTGAAGCGATGCATGTCGCTTTTGGTCGGTCAGGTTTCAGCAAGGCAGTTCTTTAATGCAATATTTGGTAGCCACTTTTGACACGCGTAGAAAACATCTGGACTACAAGAAGTCGCTGATGAAATCAAAATGATTAAAGTATCGTTATGCGCCCCGCATGTAGCTCTGTGTGAGTTCCATCGGATCCTCAAATCTCAATGAGTTCTTATTACTTCTTCATTAGCAATTTGTTGCAAAACGCTATGATTTAATCAAAATGTGAGTCTCTTGTCGGCAAGAGTCTCGTTTTTATCCCTTTCCTCCGCACTATCCTAATTTGTTAATTTATCTGTTACACATGTGAATAGACTTTTCAAAGTTGACCATATTTTTAAACTGCAACAATGCATTTGGCTATTGGCTAGTTGGAGTTATTTAGGGTTAGTTCAACCGCTGTAAACACCACAAATTTAGACAGTTAATAGCGGTGCCCTGAAGCACACGAAAGTAATCTTTTTTGAACCCACCTGGGTTTTTTAATATTTTACATGAAACAACAGCAGATCGGAATTGTTGCGAATTCTCCCTCACAGACGGTTCCGAATGAAATTCAGAGCCTTCTTATGTCTTAGAGTTTAAGAACAGCAAGAAATTTGAAGAGCAAAATTCGCGTGCTGTCAAATAAAGTGTCTACACAATTAGTTCAATCATCTTTCGTCAATTTGTCATCAGTTGGTGCTCAGCCGCCGGGCATTAGAGCGCAATAGAACTAGGTAATCACATACTGGATTTATTTCTTTTAATACAAAGTATTTTTTTCAAGTGCTCAAGATTTAATCTCTCTTGACACCTGAAAGCGAGTCAGTCGTAAAACTACGTTGGGCCGTTTTCAAACACAGTTGCGTGATTGACAAAAATCCACGGCATTCGTACGAGAGAAGTGACGTGCAACAGAGCTAAAATTGTCTCTGTAAAGTTTCGTTGTTTAGACGAAGTTATCGATAAGGCTATTTATCTTCTTAAGGGCATGTCTTAACAGAGAAGTATTTGTGAATCATCTAGATTTGATATGATAGCGTGCATACACAACTGACCCGTACGACACGCAATCAAAAGAAATGGGTCACTGACAGTCGAGGTCGAGCGGTTTTTTTGTTTTCTCGAGTCCAACATTCGAATTATCAAGCTTCCAAAAATAGTTGCAATTATTGTCAAACTGTATTCTCGTAAGTAATTAATAATAATTTACAGAACTTGCAAACATGCAGTCTGCCTCTATGCGCCCACAACAAGAAATGAAATTAGCAAATCTGGGTAATTTAACAATCTATTTATCCCGTTCGCTAGAAAAAATTAAACTTGTTTACTACACATGTCCTCTAAAATTTTGTCAGTTGCCCAACGAATGAAGAGAAAGGCAACACTAGAAGCGTATGTATAATCATACGGCGTAACTTTTTCACTATTCAAACAGACCCATTGCCAAGTCTTTTTAATAATTAGTGCGAAGGACTTCGTCACCAAAGTCAATGCTACTGGCAATCGTATTGTGCCTCAGTAAGCTCTCTCGGTTTCCCAGTGGGTGGTTTTATAGAATGTAAAACCTTTCAAATCCTTTCAGTGCCCTTGAACATAAAACCCATTGTGCACTAACATTACGGGCCATTGTGCTTGCACAATATGCTTGATGATCTGGCAGTATGAGTGAATGGCCCGTGCATATCCATTATATCTATATCATTTACATATGACAGTAAATGCAATTAGGAGCGTAACAAGTGGTCGTTAGTTGTAATAGAACAGGCCCGATATTGTATTGGTATTTTGTCTAATTCTCAGTCTGTTTGTTTAGTCATTGTTTAGCATCAAACCCCCAGAGTTCATAGCTTTTATCTCTTGGCTGTGAAGCACGCCCAAAAACATTTGCTATTGTACGAAGTAGAACTCACAGCTCTACAGTTAATCAGCAAGTGTTATCTGTGGGATTAGTGACAGCTTCACAACTGCGTGCCTAGCGTATGAAATAGATACTGACCTTTCAGGTAAGAAAAACTGTTTGTCCGTCTTTATGAAAAGTTCTGATTGTGCAACTGGTCTAACAACATTTCAAGGGTTATTTTGTGTTAACTTATTGCATTGCACGAAATGGGTCCAAAGTAGGTATTGAAAGCGCTGCTTCTGAAAGATTAATTGCATTTTGTTCCCCATAGACTTCGCTTAAAAGTTGAGCAGCAAAATTTTCTCTAAGATTGCAATAGAGATTGGTTTTGACAAATCAACATTGATTTTGAAGAAGAACAAGTGATAAGTGAAATCGGAAGTTTACAGTCTGAACGCAATGTAAACAAAAAGCTCTAACACAGAAAGTAAAAAAAACCAACTAATATCTGATCTTCGCACAAATGAAATCAAACAACGACTCGGCACTTCTTTTGTTTGCAAGTTTTCGTGGTAGGCGGAGAAGGAAGTTGACATTAACAAAAACGTATAAAAGGCTTCTGTGGTTGATGAAATGACAAAATGGTCTTTACACAGAGAATTCACACTGCTAAGGAGTTCTCCGCCCCAATCGCGTATTGAAGAAAACGCGTTTTGCTCCACTTCCTTTGGTTTTAACTTCCAAGTATTACATGGCAGTTTTCTCCTCGATTGACAATCATGTTCCAGCTTTTGCGATATCAAAGTTTGTACGGCAAGAACGCAATGCAGTTGGTTTAGTTTTTGACGGTTAAGAAAGGTGATCATCAGTCGACACTGCGATTAAGTTTTGAAATACTGTGTAATGTGGTTGAAAATCAAAACTTGACAGGTTTCTTTCGATCAGTTACTTTTACAGAGTTCCGTATAACTCTACTCTAAACTCAAACCTCCCAGTCTTCGGAATAACCGGCTCTAGTTGTCACTTCAATTTGTCATAAAAGATCAGAGTAGTTTGAATTCGTTTTGACAGCCACTCAAGCATAAGAATAACATACACGGGTTGACGCTTTGGTTTCCTTCAAACATAAAATGTAAAGTAATGAAGTTTCTGGGAAAGCTGTTGAAAGGCAGTTTCCTTATTTCTTTCAAAACTGCAACAGAACCAAAAGCTAGGGTAAAAACTAAGAGAACTCTGTGTTTGTTGTTAAATTAAGTTAACAGACAACGTCAAGAATCAGTAAAGCAAACTATTCTAGCGTTGTATTTGTTGTTAGGATTCGAGCCACTAGGTGCCTTTACTTTATCGTACATGGCTACCCGTGATTCATCTAAAGAAAAGCTACATAACTTTGCTTGGAAACAATCATGAGCTAAATAGATAATCAGCGAGAACATGTAAAAATCTCAATCTTCTACATTCATTGCCAGGCGTTCACCACCACTTCAGCAGAAATGTAGAGTGAATTACATATTGTGCATGGTAAGAAGTAGAAGACTGTTCAACTTCGCTAGTTTCGAGGGCAAACTCTTGACATATTTTCATTGTTAACTGGCTCTACGAAGAGTTTATACGACCTATTGCTACGGAATCAGCGTGAAAACGTGTTTTACAAAAGGTCGTATATATATGTGTGTGTTGTTGGCATTTATGAATTATGTTCCGTTGATATTGTGCTGTATGTATTGTCTACTGGATTAATGTCTAGCTTTTAACTTCAACTAAGTTGTGGAAGAAATATCTACACGTTGTTATGTCATTCAAACTCAGCTACAAGCCGTATGCCCTTCCAATTTCTCAAATAGGTTCGTTTCGCCGATCACAAAGCAGTTAAGAACCATCTTGGGTTCGACTAGTGTAGGCGGGATTGCCTCGAGAAGTCAGAGAAACATCCTCGTACTTAACTACAGTAATTTGTAGTTTGTTGGTTGAATATATTCAAACTAAGCACGCTTGAATAAAAAACGAAGAATTTTAAGTTCGCCGAGAAGCCCTCAAACATTTTCACAAAGCTTCAAATTAAAGCAAAACTTTTTAAAGTTTTCCAAACAAAACCGGTGATAGAACAGTTATGAACACCTCGCATTTTGAACTGACCAACCTAATATGATGTATATTTATGACTTTATTTCAGCAATACTCGTATACATTTGGCACTAAGGTCTTAAGCGAGACAGCAAACTAAGGAATATCAATAAGCAAACGAATTGAAATTGTTCTTATACCGAATGGAGGTTCATTTCGGGTATATATGCAAATGCCATAATTCAGCCACAGGGAAACTGCCTTAATGATTAATTGCTTGACACGCATGTGCCACATTTGGCAAATCATTAATGACAATTAAAATGTGTTTATTCATTCAAGTTACTAATACTTTGTCAAATCAGAGTCATTTCTATTCATTTGTCAGAATAAAATGCATAATGATGGCCCAAGATCGAAAAAAGGGCATTTTCTGCAGACGATAGTTCATTTGTTGCTTGTGAAGAACTCAAACTTTATATGTACACAACTGTTTAAGGTTTTCATCCTCCGCTTCCATTTTTCTAGTTTCATGTCAAACAGCAGGAAGCCGCTACTGTGTTTCCGAAAGGCCAATATAAACCCGTGTTCGAGTACTTCACTGTAAAAAAGTTATAGATCTCCCGAACACAATACAAGAGATGTCTCGATGACGCATACACTTGATTGGCGCGCAGGAAAACTATTAATGTTTAAGGTTTCCCCTTTTTACGAAAAAAGAGCCAACTCATTTGATAAGATCGCAGTTCACTGCCGTCTGCACAGTAGTGAGTCAATGAGTGCTTTTTGTTTTTGACAGGATCAAAAGAATTCTCAGGAAGTTGTGTAAGAAAAAAGCATCTTGATAAGAAAAGCAATAGTTTCACCAAATAAACGCGTGTCGTGTTTGTTTTCCTTTTTGCCTTATCACAGATAGCTTAATTGACTACCAGGTTTAGAAGAATTCACAGAGCAAAACTTTTCTTTTGAAAAAAAAGTTTTAAACCATTAGACGGGTAAACATTACAGTACTATGGTTTTTTAGCCTTGTCTACCATGTGTCCTTGAATACTTTTGCGCTCTTGATGAAAGATATAACACTAATGCCCGAAAACTTTCATATCTAATCTTAATTTTATGTAAATCACTCGGTCAACAAATCAATATTATCTGTGAACCTATCATACACGCAGCAAACTTAACCCGCCATTTAGAAGAAACCCTGATCCCTTTCAACTCTTCACTAGAAACACGATTCATTTCATTCAAATGATTTTGCAAGATTACAGTAAAGCGCGTTAAATCTATCTTTTTAGGTTAAAGAGAAACTTTTCGTAGGAGTTTACAAGAAAGTTACGATCGTTGAAAGGCTCGTGCTTGGGAAAATGTTTGAAATCGCTAAGAAATGCATTTAACATAACAATCAAGTATTGTTTATTCGGGTCCGAGTTGATTTTAAGCAAGGCGGGGAAAAGCAATTAGAACCTTCACAATTGGACCAACCCTTTGGCCAAATGTACACATAGTCAAAACTACATTTTCTGTCTGCCATCAGTATAGACAGATCAGCTTTTTACCATAATCTCTACTCTAATGAATCGAAGCAGAGTGGAGATTTAAGTCTAGGGGTTTTCTCGGGCACTGATTTCGTTTTTGTTTACATTGTTATTAATCCATCCACTTCAAATCATAAAGTAAACGATGGTGTGAGAGAAAATAAACTTCATTCGTCAATGCCAGAAAAACTGCTACATGTTGTTTAACTTTACGTTATGTAAACTATTTGAGCAGTAAGTAGTTTTATTCTTATTCTCTGTGGGAGTTCAGCACTAATCGACAACAAATCTATATTTGTTGAAGACGGAGTAAAAGCTGCCTATGGATGGCTTTTTTCTACCGTATGCAACTCGGTTTTAGTGTTTCTGCAAAACATCTGTTCACAACTTGTACATCGATCTTTCTTCTAATACCTCTAAGCCAATTTTTCTTAGCTTTCTTTTACACTTGCGGGAGTCATGGAAATTCATGTAACTGTTTTCACACGCACTAGTTTAATACACAGAAGTAGTTATCCGATATGCCCTTCAACATACATCTGCTCAAATGTATTGTTTTAGGTCGTGTTAATGACACCTTGGTCACTTTGATTGACAAGTTCTCCACGGAAACGAGGCAATTAACACTTGTGTAGCCAATCGAAATCACGAAGCTTAACAAACGTAATAGCCCTTGGTAGTGATAATATGCTGTGTTTCTAACTTATGATAAATACTGACACTTCACAGAGCGCTCGACACACCCCGGCATTTAACGTTAATAAAGTCCAGCAAGTAACCACAAAACCAAGGGAAGAAACGCAGCCATGTTTGCACCACTTCCGACACTCACCTTCACACCGGCACAAATTGCCCAAGTCTGCGAGACTCTAGAGGAGAGCGGGGATGTTGAAAGACTCGGACGGTTTCTATGGTCTTTACCTGTAGCTCCAGGGACGTTGGAAGCGTTAAGCAAGCACGAAAGTGTTCTACGAGCAAGAGCTATTGTGGCTTATCACACTGCTAACTTTCGAGACTTGTATCATATATTAGAAAATCATCGCTTCACTAAAGACTCCCACGCTAAGTTACAAGCAATGTGGTTGGAGGCGCATTATCAGGAGGCTGAGCGACTGCGCGGAAGGCCACTGGGCCCAGTGGACAAGTACCGGGTTAGGAAGAAGTTTCCCCTGCCAAGAACAATCTGGGATGGCGAACAGAAGACACATTGCTTTAAAGAAAGAACGAGAAGCTTGCTCAGGGAATGGTACTTACAGGATCCTTATCCAAACCCTACCAAAAAAAGAGAGCTGGCACAAGCAACTGGTTTAACACCTACCCAAGTAGGAAATTGGTTCAAAAATAGGAGGCAGAGAGATCGTGCAGCAGCCGCAAAAAATAGGTAAGAAATTTCAATACACTCGATACGTAAGGCAAAAGTACCTTGAAAAAGTATGACAAAAAGTCACCGATATATTTGTGCAAACATATTTCACGCCTTTGCAAATATCTTTAAGTGTATCACTTAAAGAAATCGCAGGAGGGATTCGAGTACAACTCGGCACCTTTGAAACGGAAATAGGCAAATTACTGCTAAAATTATGGCCGAACTACCGTGCCTTGGAGCATTCAAGGCGATTTCCGTTGCTTGTTCGATCTTAGCTTTAGATAAATTGATTGAAGA
The DNA here is from genome assembly GCA_026413305.1 of Hydrozoanthus tunicans. NCBI lineage: Eukaryota > Metazoa > Cnidaria > Anthozoa > Zoantharia > Hydrozoanthidae > Hydrozoanthus > Hydrozoanthus tunicans. Next base: position 53,313 of record JAOBAT010064872.1, read on the forward strand.
AGTGTAACACACGGGTTAAAAAGCGTTTAGACTTATAATGGAATGAAGACATAGAATGAAACACTTCAAAGGCCAGAGAACTTGACACGATTCTTAATGGTACACTAAAACGGGTTTACTGCATGTGGCAAACAGACAGCTTGGTACGATTTCAACAAATATAAACAATGGTTATTACTTTAAAAGAATTTCTTCGGATCCATTTTCACATCAACAGGTCTTGAAATTAATCTGCCACAAAAATCTGGCAGTCCACTCGCAAAAACATACAATTCTTTTCGACATTCCTACCAGTTGTTCTGTCAGTTGAGGTCCTGTTATCATTTCCTTAACCCGTAAAAAGCTTCTTAAAAACACTTCTTATGAGTCGATGTTGTTTTCAGTATGTCTAACCCGCAATTTTTCTCAAGTACTTAGCAAAGATTACTGTACTCTATTTGTGTGGTTATTTGTTTACTGGGGGTTGATCCATTGATGATCTTTCAAAATGCAAGAAATATTACTCAAGGTTCGTTGAAAGACAAGAAACATTGCTACCTGTCTTCACTAGCCCTGAATGAAAACCTGATGTATTCAGCTCGTTTGTATTTCGGTTTGGAATACCAAAATCACAACTATGGATCTGCCTGAAAATCAATTTGTGCAGGAAAAAGCTTTTACTATCACAAATTTGTGACCAGAGAATGAAATGAAAAAGAGCGACAAAAATAATTCGGTTGAACCTGAACCGTAAGTGTCAATAAGAAGCAAATCACTGTAGTGAACCCGTTCAAGTCTCATCCAGTTGGCAATTTGAAACAAAAAGCAGACAAAAAAAATTCTGACTGGTAATATGGCTTTAACCGAGACCTTCCTACATAATTATAATACAATTATAAAATAAGAAAACGAAAAATCAGTTAAAAAAGTAAAATCGTTTTGAAGAGAGCATTTTGATGTGTTTGATTATTGTACGTTCTCATGGGTCCAGAGGAATTCCAAATAAGATATCAAAGTTCTTTGCGACAAAGGTAAAAACTTCTGCGATCAAAGTTTTAAAGCATTTGATGTGGAAAGTTGTCTTAGCTTTGTGGGTGAGTGAAATGATATGGGTATACATCGTTTGGCCAGGCGGGATTTCGTTTTTTTATTCTATTAGGAGCAATATTCTAAATCCGACGCAACAAAGTGACAGGACATTGATCACAGGTCTCGGTTGCTTCTATCAAATGCTTTTTTTACAATAGCGGTAAATTTTTTTCAATTATTTTGGATAATCATCAACCCTGCTACGAAATGGAAGATACGAAAAAATTTCCTAACTATCATCAACTCTCTTACCAGATTTTAAAAGTAATATTTTTTTAGATCTCTGCTCTGACTTCTTTTGGCAACAATTTTTTTACCTACGTCGCATCTCTTGTTTTTCTTCAGTACTTGACGATTTTTAGGTAACATACACCTCTTAAAAACATTTCTGAAACCCGTGATTTTGATAATTACACCTTGTTTGCCACAAAAAACTGCTTACTCGAATTAGTTGAAACGTGTGATAAATTACACGCCTCAAACCGCCACATGTATTCAAAACAGCAAATAGAAAGTAATACTCGATGAAATTGCTCTGTGGGTGACAATCCACCCGGAGGCAAAATAAACCATTACAAAGTACAGTCTTTTTGCAGTAGCGACGCAATGTTTGCAAATTGTAACCAAAACACGGTGGAAGTTTTGTTTCTCTCTTTCAATTAAAAGCAAACTTGGGGACTTGCTTTAAACGACTTTCATTGTTTGCGTCCTTGAAATTTTAAAACAAGTTTCCGCTTTTTAGGCGCTTATTAGGTTTTAAACTTCAGAAAAATCAACAAAACAGTATTACGATTTGCCGTTTTTCTGAAAGACTCGTGTGTTGTTCGAATTACTCTTTTGCGTTAAACTGTAATTTATTGTCGAATATTTGCAAAACACCCGGTGACCTGACCGTAATGAATGCCTCTTAAATGGCCGAGCTTTCAACCAACTCTGTTAAGTTTTTTCTTTGTTGAACACTTTTCAGAGTCATGAATTTAGTGAAAAGGCTTTCTTCTTTTTCGAACTCTAACAACGCCTTAGTTTTATTGAAAATAGCACAAACTCAACCGTGTTTCTTGATGTAGAATTTTTACCGTTAACGACGGTCTGGTAATTGACAATGCAGTTTGAGAAAATATCCTTTACACTGAAAAATACTTTAGCGAGAAATTCTATTATGAATAAAACCCTTAAATTGCCCGCTAGTATAAGCAGAAGATGAAATACAACAATTTAGGCGCTCAAAGAATACCGTAAATTGGTTTTACATTTCCAGTTTTGGTTGCACAACTTTACATTTCGTTTGGGATTACCATTCGTTCTAGTTTTTATTACTTTTGTGATCCTAATCGCGAAAAAACACACAATTAATTGTTATTTTTCGTTTAATGTGTTTTCTGTGGTTACAAAAGCGATCGTGTAAGATCGCCAGGATAAAATATGGACAGGTAGACAAGAATATGAGATGATTAATGAGTTTCTATATGAAAGTTTAAACGTATTTGATAAAAAATATTCTGCGGCTAAAATTGAAACTTCAAGGACACCATAATGTCCATATACAGTTCGAATTTGTTTTGAACTCACTTCAAATGTATCTTTTATGGCGTTACTTCTAGAATCGTTTATCACTTAACTTTCTAAATCTCATTTTCTTCGTGTTTTCTCGAGGTTTGCGGCGTTCTCGTTATTATAACTTCAAACAAAAAAAGAGAGAGCAAACTTGCTTCCCAACGCAACAAATAGAAATAGGAATAGAAACCTTTCTAAGGTGCTCATTTTCATTTCTAAACCAGTTTGCATGTGCTTAATTTGTCTTGCCACTATTAATTGAAAGTACACAACATCAAATGGTTTGTTACACTAACTTCAATATAGCCCCTGCGCCGTAATTTTAACTCTCATGAAAATTTTATATCACATGTCATAGCATAAAAGCTATTTGAAGTTTCAATCACGTATTGTCAATAGCTCCTAACTTTCTTCTTTTATGCTTTCTTCAATAGGTTGAACCACAGGAATTCTCTAAGCGCCAACCTGAGCCAAACGAAGGTTCAGCTATCACCAGACGGCAGAACGTTAGAGGACATCCGCGGGCTAAAAACAAAAAATCTTAAGTTGGATATTGATGATCTTGATGATGACGATATCGACTTAGGAGACTAGAGTGAACATTAAATCACAGCAATTTCATTAAGAATATCACTACAGAAAAATTCCAAACCGGCGATGAATAATGCGACGGTATATTCATATTTCATCTCGTTTAGCTGCAATATGCACTTGGACTGCTTTCTCGGTTGTCTTTAGACGACGAAAAGGCCAACTAGAAAGCGTGCTGCAGAAATTCTTCGACTGATGTACAGAAAGTATTGTTGTAAATGCTAAAAATTATAAATATAGACTTCAACCCTTCGGTAATTTATAACAAGCTCAAAGCTGATATGCAATATAAGAGGAAATATGGTAAGAATTTGTACTAGAAAAACTCAGCTGTGGTTTTACGTCTAAACTTGCAAAACGATAAGGCAAGACATGGAATCGACACACTCGAAAGGATTCACAAAGCCCTCTTGCAGTAATTATTTATTTTGTTTTCCAAAAACGTGAAAATTATTAGGTTTTGAATAAGAAAAACTGAAAGTTTATGCATTCAAAAAATAAGAAAATTATCGCTGTTTAACGCGGTTCAAAAGATAGGGAGACAAAGATAGCCCATTTCGGCTTTCCTTTCGGAATACATGTATATATTGTGTTAATCCTTGCCTTGGTCAGTTTACTAGTCATCTAACTAGCAAGAATATTTTCGGTGACTGATCCGAAGGTAAAGTGTTAACAGTTTGGGAGTTCTATATTGACAAGAAATTGCAAAAACTATTGAGTCTTTTGTTTTTTACACCTTCTTTCTTTAATATCTGTTTCCAGTTCGTTTGATTACCATTTCAAATGGGTTAAAGCAACTCCTGAACAGTTGTTATCTTGTAATAGCCCGATCATCAAATAGCGTTAATTGCTAAACGTTCTTGCACGCGGCGGAAAGATCTGACAAACAGACGGAGGAGAATGCTAAATAGAACAAATTTTTAACTGGCGAGACAAATCATTTGGATCTTTTTCAGAGGAAGATGTCAAGAAACAAGTTCCACAAAAACACTAATGATGGACCGAGTAAACAATAGTTAATTAAGTTAATGACCATTACCGACGCGTTTCTTGTAAACACTGCCATTATCAGAAAGCATGGGAGTTGTTACGTGTTTTTTAATGAGGCCTGGGGCAAGCTATTAAACCAATCGAGCTTTTCCCTTACGGGATATATATTTATTATTTGTACAGATATATACATGGGACATAATAAAAAAAGGTGAAGCGAAGCGTTATTTGGTTGTTTTGCTTTTAACATCTGTAGCAGAAGTTTATTGACTCTTTAAAACAACCACGACACCAACTGGGAAGTACTCGAACCAATTGTTTTTTGTTTACTTTTGAAAATTTCACTTATCAATTGCAATCTTGGTTTGAAACAGGCAGATTTAGGTGCAGCATTTTTATATATTTGATTAGAGTTGGGTGTGAATAATTATCAGTATGGTGAGTGAAGTGGCAGCGATGTCCAGATTGCCATCAAGACGTGCTCCTACTTATCTTTTTAGCGCCATTTTCAGCATGAAACGTGTTTTGAAATTGAAAAACTAACATCTGCATTTATCCAGCTACAATGTGACAATTTCGATTCTAAGTTGATTTTGTCGATAGGCTTTGGGATGGACTGCTTGACAGCTGATACACAGTACCAATTACTACGCCTTTTGTGAATCAAATGACCTTTTTGGAAGCGTTTGTACCGCGCGAAACTGGCACTCAAGTAAAATCGCTTTGCACAAAGCAAACTCTTTTTTGGTTCATCCAGTCTCAACGAGCAGACATTTTGACCTAAGATTAAGATCTTGGCTGAAAGATTGGAGGAATGCAATTCTTTCTCGGAAAAAAATATATTCATTTACATTAAAAGTTATCTTTTTGTGATTGATTGACACTGAACGGTGTATAGAGTAGTGTGGAAACGACAGAGACTTTCGCTTCAGGAGAAGGTGGACTGAAATTTTCTGCCATGTAAGAAACGGAAAATTAATCGAACATTTCTTGAATGCCTCACACAAGAGAAATTGAAACACTTTTTCTTGGGGATATAAAATTATTTTCCTGTTCTTTGTGTCGCGGTTCTTACAACCTATCCTACAAAAATATTAATTAAAATAAAATAAAAAATAATTAGAAGGGTTCACCTTTGTGCTTTGTTTTCACCCAGATAAAGTTACTAATGTCATGAACAGTCTGTCCAAACACAAACTTCTAGTCAGGCAAAGCTAGAATTAAAAGACTTCGTTGGTATTATTTTTTAAATACAAAGTTCCAATTTCAAGTAACAACCAAACCCTAAAAAACATAACTCAGATGCAAAATTATGGCAAGCAGCCATTGTTATACCACCCCATACTATTTTGTTCCATTAATTTGAAAAGCACTTTGATTCATTTCAACAGATTTATTTCAGACGGTGAAAATGGAAAGCTCTAAAAAGGGCAATAAGTTATTCACACTCTCCCTTTCTACTTTGTTTCGTGTCAAAACGTTTAAAAGCAACGTACAGCTAGCACGAAATATTGTAATTTGCAATCAATCAACTATTCACATTGTTCGTTTTCCAGAATATGTAACTGAAAAACACTAATGGCTGCAATCATTCGTAAACCAGTGTGCAAACATATTTTTGAGACAGATCACTGTTTGTATTCAAGTGTCATTGAAATTTATTGAACCGAGCCTGTTGTGAAGGTAATGTGAAATGTAACAAGTAAAGAATAGCCGCCGAGGATAAGAGTCTCCTGTCATTTAGACGCAGAATGCTAATAACTCCATTTCTGTCAGTCTCAAATACTGAGACTTTGTAAGTTTTCACGTAAGACTATTACCCTTGCATATGTCAAGGGTTGTAATCTAGAAGGAGTCGGGGTTTTAAAAAGGTATATCTGAACTTGCTTAGAATATTCCCAAATGAAAAACAGAAACCGACAATAAGCCATTCAGTCAGAGGATTAAATAACGGATAGCTTCTTTCAAAAGGTCGACCTCTCTGCCTCCTAGCTGTGTTACTACCGGGGTACATACTAATCTCACTTTTTTCACTATGGAAACTCTTGAACATGGAGAAACATGCATTATTCCACGGCTAACGCTTTTAATTCCGGCTTCTAACACTAAAGAAAAGGAAACACTTATTAAGATCTTCTATAACTACAAACAGAACTAAGTGCGGATACAATATCTAGAGTGAAATGAAATGTCAAAGAAGCTTCATTGAGATTTTAAACACGGTTCACATTGAAAACGTAAGACAGCTGTTTTTCATGCACCCTCGCCACAAACTTCACTGATTTCAAACCATGCAAACCTATTAGAGCCAAGCAATTGCAAGCGCTTTTCATTTTCCAGTTTTAGGAATTTAAAAGCAATGTTAAATGCACATGTTAGAATATTTTAGAAAACATTAATTAGATACTGTGAATGCGAAAGGAATGAATATATTTCGAAGGGCCAACTGAACTGACAAGCAGTTTTGGTTCGTCATTCTAACCGCTGCGAGACAGATGGAACAACCGACTCAAAATAGTATAAAAAAAGTTGATTCTAAACATCAAGTCTCAGGTTATCAACAATTCTGATAAAAAACTGTTGTAATAGGTCAAAAGTCTGGAGTTTTGCCATGCACCTTTAGGTTTTTTTGTAAATTAAATAGCTAACGACAAAGGACAGAATGTACAGTGTCATGAGAACAGACTTAAAACTTCACAGAGCATTTCTCGTATTTAATCCGTCGTTTCCTTCATCAAGCTAAGATGCGATTAAATATTTGCAAATATCTCTTTAAACAAAACATGAGGAGACGAATAGCCTAGGGTGATGAACATTTGTCTATCAATACAAATTATAACTCAGGTCTTTATATACTCAAACTGTCACAAGCGCGAAAATCAAGCTCATTCTATCGGCATAGTTTCAACAAAAGCTACAATTTTGGAACAAATATCCCGGATTGTCGTTTGATAAATTGACACCAGCAACTGAAATCTCCTCTAGAGTTTTTTCTAATACTCTGTTCAACAAAGAAAAAGAACTCAATTTGTCAGCGTCGTCTTCTCCGGAAGTTCAGTATAGCTACAAAATCAGATAACTTGCCAGCTATTCGAACATTTTCATTTAGCGCTCTAAACAGAATTGTAACGTTGATTCCAATCTAAATGAAAAATAGTTTCATGGGTTCTTATCGCATTTTAAGTAAAATCACAGGTTTCGTTCGAACCGAAAAAGGTTGTATTCACAATTGGTATTTATTCTAACTAAATTTCAGAACTCATTTTCGTCGCTAAACAATATTTTCTAGTTTTGCCATACATTTTATTATTTATTGGCTTAAACTTAAATCACATTTCCTTGTCGGCTTGTGCGATTCGGTCAATATGATAAGCCGGTTGTGTTAACACAAATTCGGAAAATCTTATCGTAATGATGCATCACCTGTTGTAACTTTAACTCCACGGAGCTTGTGGGCAACCAAATATTTTGAGAAAGGAAGGAAGACGTTTGAAGTATTCTCTGACACGTGCACTTATAAATTTGTTCACTTAAAGAAATACAGTATCTGGTTTTGTGGAACCGTCTAGATTTTCGGTGTCAATGAACTCTTTCCAAGTGTCTGCCTAAAACTTCAAAGTTAAAAAAGCGAAGAGAGACACTTTCCAGATGCATAGTAAACCTCAAACTTGTATCACTTTCACATTTTACAACGTACAAAATTTAGCAGATTAACCTGAACAAGATCGTTGTGAACCTGTGTTGTAAGCGAGCTGTGACAGGTACAGAATACCTGCAAAACTAAACAGTAGTTGTTATTTGGAAGTGTGTATAACTTGCAAGAAATCTTTTGCTACAGCAAACTGAACTGAAAAACAGGTAGCAATTGCAGTCGACGTGCATGAAGGCTTGTGTAAAGTCAAACTTAAGCCCTGAGGGCTGGATTCTCGAACTGCTGTAAATTCTTCCAGGAAGGAATCGATATCCTAAATTGACAGATGTGCGTATTAAACTTGTTCTATGGTATCTTTATCGTGCGATCAAATACCTTGACACCTAGTTAAAATATCCAAACTGTAATCTATCTGTCTGCCGTGAAGATGTGATTATCCCAGTAATAAATCCCTGTCTCTTTTAGTATTTAAGGTCTTAATTCTTATCAGCCTTTTAGTTTTAAATTTACCTGCATCTGATCTGATATTCTAGAATGAAAACATCAATGTCGGTTTGAATATCTTAGCAAATAGCTCTCGTTTCAGTATTAAAATTTTCAAATGAAAACTGATTTAACACACAAACTCGCAAATTCGAAGAATTCAGTGACAAGCCGTATTTTCTGTCGATGAAAAATGTTGGCCGTCTACACCCAATAACGAATGTGAAGCGTAGCCAGGGAAATTAAAAAATCAGAGCTCACTCTCTCTCTCGATGTAAGGTTTTGTTCAATATTTTCTTAATTAATTTCAGCATAACTGAAAGACTTGGAAGGGTTTTCTTTTTTGCAATTAAAGAAACTTTGCCGCTTCTGTTTAAGGGATTTTAGTATTAAGCACGAACAAAATGTTTAACATCAAACCGAAGCCTGCAGCAAGTCAACAGGTTTATCCTTTGAATGGCATAAGCAAAGAAGCTCAACATTGTAATTACTTAAGTCTTTATAATTTGTTCCTTCAAAACCCTTGTTTTCGATGTCCTAGTTCAAAACTCTTCCAAAATCTGATGCAGTGTCAATCGATTAAAATATAAACGGGTTTAAAAGGCAATAAAATCTATGTCCATGAAACAAACCAATGAGTTTTCTGAATTTAAGGTAGAAAATCAAATATTTGCTATTAAGATTCGCTAACTGCTCCCTCATGTCGTCATCAAAGGTATATTTTAGATACCGAAGCCCGCTAACATAAAAGCTGTTATTCAAATCACTGTTTCTCTCCCGCTTAGCCCATTTCAATATGAGTTTTGAATAGCACAATTGCCGCTACTGATAATCATTGTTATTTTGTATTACTGTATATACAGCAGTTTTTAGATTTTCTGCCGAGTCTTTCTCGTCTTGTTGGTTAGAGCAATTTGATAAGGTCTCGTTCCAATTGACGTGCAGGTGTCCAGTTTAAGGCTGAGAGTAGTTGCACTAACTGCCTGCCGTCTCAAACTGTTTTTCAGACTATTTACTTTTGATAGGTAATTTTAGGATGTTTGGGTCATGCCGCGAACCAAATCGAAATTTAAATTGTGATCACAGTTCTTTAAGTAAGTTGGCAGGTTTTTCATCGTCTTGTTTGTTTTATAACGCCGTTTCTTTTATGTCCGCAATGACGAGTTTGTTTTAAATTTTCATATACAAAACAAACTGAATTCACTGAACAAAGGTAGCTCGATAGATCTCGAGCTAGACTTTATTTAAAATGTACAAACTACACAATGGTTGAAGTAAAAATGCCTATTCGAATCACTTTCTCAAACTAATACTTCGTTTCTAGTTGAGTTATAATGATAAAAAATAAACCAACAGAAGCCGCAATCGCGAAACATTTGTTAGTAGTTTCACGTCGCTATTTTAGTTATAAATCAGTTGAATGAGTTTTTGGGTTCATTCAAAGTTGCAGCTTGAAAGTAGTTTGTCAAAGCCTCGGTAAAATCAAATGCAGAGTTCTAAGGAGAAATACACATAAACCAACTCTCAATCTCGGTCAAAAAGAATTATCGTTTCTACAATACTTAGAAATTGTTTCATTTGATAAAAAGCATTTATTTATGCAAAGATGGTAATTATTTGTAAAACACCTGTCCCCATATTCAAGAAAAATCACCTTTTACTACGCCGAGTCAAAGTAGCAATTGCCGCTCCTGAACAGAAGAAATCTTTGTTGCTGTAGAGCGAAGGTTCGAACAAACCACAGTAAGAAAAAAAAAAGACTGTAAACACAAAACAATAACATGTTTTATCGATGAAGCGCAGTTTCCCTTAGAGTTAAATGTCAAAGAGTGACGATGTCTTGATTACGCTTTCACTTCCTTTTATCGGGCTTCAAATGTTTTCTTGCGAGTTTACTTTATCTTCCAGTGCACATCGCGACGAACTTTGTAGGTGGTACGAAGACACAGAGTGTTAATCAATCCACTGTTAAATATTTATCTGAGGTTATAATGTTCTGGCACCTTTTTGTTTCTTCAAAGTATATTAGGATTTCTCAAATTATATTTTTCTGCTATTAGCTTAGAGTTTATATATCTGAACGCTATACCAACTTTTTCAATACGGTTCTTAGTTAATTCTATCAAGTATAAGAAATAGCGTCTAGTTTTTTACTATTCTATTCATAAGCAACGCTCTCCTGTAATTGCAACAGAAAGTGAGATACTCGAATTTGTAAGCAATGCGCGTAGCCAATATAGCAGATTTACAAGCCAATAAACATGGTATTTGTCTAATTAATCCCGATGCAAGCTTCACTAAGGAAACCTACAGTTTTATCTGGGAACGAAAGACTGAATGACAAGTATCCTGACAGTGGATATTAATAAAATTGTGACAAAAGTGAAGGGCTTTAGTACCTCTAGAGCACGAGGTAATTTGCATACCAATTACATGGTTAAATGAAGTGTAGATGGCTAGATTGCTCTCACGGTTTGTTTGTGTTTTAAGGAAAAATGCCGTTCAACACGAAGTATATCATACAAGAAAATAAACCGAAATTTCTAGTTCTATGTTTGTAAATCTTTTCAATTATAATTGCTCTCAAAATTACGTCTTTTGTTTTCACTTGCCGTGAAAAAAGCAGTTTTTGAAGGAGGAGACAGAGTATAGAACTCATGAAAAGCTACCTATCAACGTGCTTCCGATTAAAAACTCAACTTCGCTGAAGTCGGCTATGACTCTAATCTCTAATGACAAAAGTGTTGGAATACTATTTATCATGTCTGCTTTATTTGTGTGACTGAGGGAAAGAAAAAGAAAAACAAACACATTTCTAGTCTTGGCAATAGCAATGGAAAGCAAACTTCAGTTCGTTGGAATTAGAGAATTTTTTTTCGCTCTAAAGAATTTCGAACTCTACCTAATAACGAACTCGAAAGACTACAAAGTGACACAAAGTTTTACTAGTCTAAATACAGCATTTTAATCACCGAACAAAATTTGTGTGAGATACTGTCATTTGGCACATGCTCTGTTCTCGATTCATAAAAGCACAAAAAGCTTCCTGCCAGCGCAGGAAGCTGTACTTATTAGATGTGAAGAGAACAATCATTTGTTTAAGTTTTAGAACTGTTATCCACAATAACATATAGCCAGACTTCCAGAAAATTAAAGTATTCGAGTTGCGTCTTCACGTAAGACTACCTTTCTACCCAAAACAAATATTTGTAATCTATTTTTCTTCTAATATTGAATGTAAATAAAAGCCGCTGATAAGCACTGCCTACAAATTAAAACTGATATCAAAGTTTACATACACTTCTCGGTTATCAAAACATTTATCGTTCCTAATGTGATTTTAAACGAGCCTATGAATGATTCCAACTTGTAATTAGCTTCTTTTCAGTCTTGTAACAACTGATTGCAGTGGAAAATTCGAGCAGCTGTCGCCAAGGACAACAGCCAAAAAACCAAGTGGAAACTCTTTTTGCTCTCAGTTAAGAATAAAAACTAAATCCATCGCCAGATAAATCTTAAAAGCACGGTTCCTTAACGAAACATGAAAATTATTAATATGCATAAACGTTCGTGATAAAAGCAAAATAAAGCAAAAAAAAAACGTGAATGGAGCGAAAATAATAGACCATACGAAAAAGTTCGCCTTCGGCTCGACCATTTCCTTGAAGATATATTTGAAGAGAAAGTATTTGGCTTTAGCTGATGAATTCGCAATGCGATGAAGCTTCCTAAGGCGGTTGAAGCGATTGACATAACCGTAAGGAGGTTTTAGTTTTACGGCCACAAAATCTGCCACTTCTACAGTAAAGGAAAGCTAAGAATGAACGCATCGAAACAACATCCAACCAGTTAAATTTGTAGAGTTGCTGTCTTGTAAAAGTTTTTTTACCATCTGTCAAAGACAAGATTGTTAATAATAAAAAATAACGTATCCAGTCTTATTTTCTCAGTTACACCGAGTAATACTTTAAAGTTGGCTTTGTCGATTATTTTTCGTTTACTTTCCTAAAATAACCCATTAAAAAAATTTTTCTGCTTGCCTATGAATAAAATTTAAAGCTACGGGAGGTGTCGCCTCAAAATAGCTCTATATTTTTTTCATAGGCTTAAAACCCTAGGTTTACTAGAACTACCAGTTAAAAACGAAATAAAATAAATTCAAAAACAAGCCTGCCACACTTTTATACAATATATAGTAGACTTCATTTTTAGTGCTAAACTGACAATTCTAGCTCCAGGGAGTCCCTGTAAATTTTGCTTAGCAGACCAAATAATCAGTTGTACTTATCGAGAACAAAATGTGAAAAATTGTTTCAACCCAAACGTTTTTGATTCTAGTAATTTTTAGGGAAAATAAATAGAACAAAGATAAACTAGGAACCAAAGAATATTTGATTTTTTTATATCTTGCCATCTCTTGGGTTTTTAGCCTTTTATCGAATTTTCGCAAAGTTTAACAAACAATTAGGACTTATCTCTGAGACATTTGTTTTGAACCGGCCGATATATTGTACAACTCAACGTCAAAAAAGTTAAAGACTGACGACAACTCCATACGATTCAGATTCAAACAGCTCTCTGTAATGGAAGTTTCCGGAAAAAGCGTTTTACGCTTTGAAAAAAGGTCAGGAGCCCAAATAAACAGTTATTCGATTGGCAAGCGTTTGTATTTCTTGAATTCTACAACATCAGCACCAATCACAGAAATCTACTACGAAATAAAAACATAAAGTACCGCTTTTGTCTGAGAAAAATCCAAGCTAAATTATTTGGAGTAACTCAAGATATACCAAATTTGCACACCGCCACGCGACAACAACCGTTAATGGTTAGTTAAGATATACTAAAAGTAGCCATGCTGAGCTTCACAAATATAAAACTGCTTGCTAAATAGCACCTGATTAAAATAAATTACTAGCAATGTTTACCCATTAAAATTGCATATGTAGTTTTCTTTCCCTAACGCTAAGCCGCCGATTAATTCTTTAAAGCAAGCATTTTTCTCCGCCCTCCTTATTTTCAAAACAATTAGAGCGAAATAGAGCGAAAAAGCACAAATACTCGACCAAAAACGCCGACAAAACAACCGGCTTTTCCCACAAATTAAGAAGCGGTCGAAGCAACAACCATCACTGCAATAAATACCTTCCATCGGTGCTTTGTTAAAAGCATTTAAACTCATGTACAATTCTTTCTTCATTTCGCTTTCACTGTCCCTTTGCCTTTGGGCTACAAGCTAGTGATTTGTATCAACGTAAAGCCTCAACAACTGGCTATGCGCTGGCAGCTATCTACGAGCGAAAGGCGGTGTGTCGCTTTCACACAAAGTGAGAAAGCTCGCGGCGCCGGCTTCTCTTAAGCTTCCATCGCACTCGGACATGAGATGACGAAGACCATTTTTGCTTTCTGAATCGAAACTTGTTATTTGAATGTAAAAATATGAAAACGTGTTATAGGGAAAATGGACGCTTTTTGTTTAATTTAACTTTCTCAAAAAGCTGGCATTGTACTAGCAAGAGAAGCCAATATATAAAATGGCTCCCTAATGTCACATTTACGACTGAAAATCCGTGCGTTATGTAAACAGAAGTTACTGATATAGAAAGCGGCCCGATATAGACAAAAGTAAAATTTATAAAACCTCCAAAACTTATCTGAACTGCTAAGAAATATCGCTTGAATTCACAGAACTTGGAAATGGTTGATTGAGATAGCAATTTTTTTCACTTTGATATGCATGCAGTTCTTTTCGAACTTGACACAAAGACAGCGTTCTTAGCTTCTTGCTTATAGTTAATTCTATTGTGTCGACATTCTTGAAAATTAAATCACATACTCAGATAATAACGTCTCCTCCCCTATATGGCTTACTAGCGCCACCTTCAACATGCTCGTTCTTTTATTTATGGATTTTAAATGGGGCGTATGATAAAAGCTGGCCTCTAGGGAGTGTTAGTTTGATAAAGACTTGGGAGATGAAAAGAGATATCAATTGTGTTAGAAAATGTAGGCGTTGTGGGCTAATCGAAGCTTTTATTAAGCAAGAACAAAGAGTCACAAATTCGGAATTCAGAAGTACGGTGAACCAAATGAAAAGCTTTTAAAACAAATTTGTCTTCTATGTTTGTCAACCAGCCGTACAAATATTTGTCACTTAACTCGAGTTCTGTGTTATTAATTTCGAACTTCGGCCAAACATTTCATCAAAATCAATATTCTTGAATAGAAAAGTAACGACAAAAAATAAACTCACACTTAATCAAACTTAGATAATCTCAAATCACTTTATTTTGGTAGTCTTGCAAACATAACAAATTTTGGTCAAGGAACAATCACAAGCACTACCATAGTTGACAGACAAGCTAAGACATATAATTGAGTATTCATATAACAAAGATGCGAAAACAAATTTATCCTATCAGAGAAATTAGTGGCTTATAGTTGTTTGAAGACGGCTAACAACGAACAAACCTGTCTTAAATATTGTCGTTTATCTAGAGTTAAACACCAATTAGGCATAAAGATAACACTGATAGTCTGTTTAAATACGTTTGACAGACACACAGGGTCCAAAAGTTATATCTTCAGCTCAAATTTGGATTTTCAGACCCTTGTATATCAGAAAAGTCTTCAAGAATCGTTTAAAGCAAACTGAATATTCATTAAGCATGAAACAAGCTGCTCTTTGATTTGAGCATAAATCCATAGCTGATTGATTAAAAAATCAGTCAGTATTCATAGAGACTGTCCATGACTGATGGGGAACGTTTGGCACTTTATTACTGAAAGGTTGAATTTGTTAAGAACCCCACTGCTGCTCGGTAAAAATCACATGAGGCAAGGGAAGAACAAAATCTAGGTTCGAATCTTGGACGCACCAACGTACCTGCCTTTCATGAAACTTTATTTCACTGTTTTTAAGAGTTGAGAAATTTTCGCTGTTAAGGAAAAGTTAAAGAGGTCCATAACTATCAGGCCGCTGCCGATCTCCGTATTCCCTAATATTAGGTGGATGAGAGTCTTCAACTCTTTCTAGCATACTGGCATACTGCTAGTAATGACTCGAATATGAATCCATAGCAGAAGATGGTATTCATTTATACATTTGGGTCGACTGTGTCTTGCTCGATAACACAAAATAGCTTATTTGCCGACATTCGAACTCACGACTCTAAAATGAGTCAAACAAGTCGACCGCTCGGCAACTGCATCGCCGACATAATTTCAATGCAGCCTCAAATTATACAATTTTTTTGCTAAAAGTTTTCCTGTAACCACATAGATTCATAAAGGCGATAAAAAAATGTTGCACTGGTCAAAAAGTTTTAAAAGGTAAAAAGTCCCGATGTTTCAACTGTATCCAATAGTCTTCTTCGGGGAAAGTGAAAGTATACAAGTTAGAAACAAAGCGTTAAAAAACCGAAATTTCGATATTGTTTAAATATTTTTCTTTTTTGAAAGTTAAGCACAAAAACTCCCGAGGGAGAAACACTTTTAAACTTTTTTTCTCTTAACACAAATCCTCTATTTCTATAAAAGCCCAATCAGGGACAACACACTACAATAAAACACCGACTGGTTGGAACCAGGCCAGTTTACAAGAGGGGCTAACGAAAACAAATACGGCCAGTGGCCTCCTAATTAGTGGAGTAAGATTTGAACCCGGGACAAACGCATGCATACTCCATCACCGTGAACCATTGAGCAATGCACCCCTTCCCCCCCCCCCCCCCCAGCAAGAATTGCATTGCTTTGAAGCTCGTGTTTACAGCTACTGTTACTCAAACTCCAAAATATGATAACGATGCCGACCCATGGGAGTTCTGCGGTGCTTTTTATCTACTTAATGTTTTGGTTGCGGCTCTTTTTAAACTAGGGTCGCGAGTTCGAGCCCCGGTCAGACCGCTGTGTTGTGTCCTTGAGCCAGACACTTTACCTGACTTTGTTCCAATCGACTCAGCTGTATAAATGAGTAACAACTTCTGCCGAGGGCTAACCTGCGATGGATAAGTGTCCTGTCAAAGGGGAGTGAAACTGAGACCCAAATCTGCTAAACACTACAGAAACCTGAGAATGAGCCACTTAGGCTCAAGAAAGGATTTAGCTTTAATTTTCTCATATCTTACTGCATATACATATAAAATTGTAATGAAATAAGCGAAAATGACTGACTTAACAGATACGATTTCAAAGTCCTTTACGGCCGGGTCAACTCTCTCTCTTTGTCCTTTTATAAAGCAGAATTAAATGAAGCAGCAAGATAGACCCAGTTATGATGTATCTGAACGGCCGGGCGAGTAGTACATGGTTGTGACATTACCGATGTAAAAGCTGGTATGTTTTGGTTACTGATCGGCATTCCGCGATGTTTAAGCCATGGCGTAACTAAATTAAACTTTACCTCAACTTACAAAAAGGTTGCTTATAATATTGTTTTTACTTTGCACTTTATCTGTAACACACAACGTACAGTTGACATAGCTAATGAAAATATATCCTAGTGAACATCGCATACATGCGATGTCGTTCATGTTATGTGAAAAAAATTATTGCAAAAAGGTTGTTATCAACTAAAGGCTCACTGTAGCAAATTTTAAAACAACTTAATTTTTTCAGAGTGAAGTTGGTTGAGTTTGTTTTAAAGTTTGATTCCAAATTTTTTATGGACAAACAAAGTGGAAAGTGACCGACAAAGCGAATTTTTCCATGTTAACACATTTAAGGTCATTCCCCTGAAAAAAATCCGTATTTAGTTTTTATATATATGTATATGTTGACTCCGAATATGGAATAAAAAGTGGGGGTCACCAACTTCGTTTTTGAGTTACAGAGTGTCAAAC
>JAOBAT010064873.1:0-47219 GCA_026413305.1 Hydrozoanthus tunicans
TACTACTACTACTACTACTACTACTACTACTACTACTACTACTACTACTACTACTACTACTACTACTACTACTTTTAGTGCCGCTTTTCTTACTGTTACTAGTGTCGCCTCTTCTATAGTTAATAGTTTTGCTTTTATTTTGCAGCCGGAAGTTGTATAAATTCTCTGGGTGACAGACGATGCAAACAGTATATAAGGTCATGCAAACGGATTCCGGTATACATGTACCGAAACTGTCTTAAAACCTGCACGGATTGCGACCAGTAGTTGATTTGTTGTTAAACAAATAAAAATGACACGAGTACCTCGGCATTTATTGTTGATGTGTTGGCTGATAGACTTCAAGAGCAACGCACGATTGGCTGATAAAACAGAGAGTTTGAACGTCTGTCAAGTTACAGCCAACCGAATATTTACATTCAAATCAAGCTTAGACGCGTGTAACCAACAGTTTCTATCCAATTCAGATTGCGCAACTATCTATATAGTTTTAACAAAGTAACGCATCAGTATTAGAGCTGTCTTATTTGCCAATTTGGTAGCTCGGATGTAAAGATAGTATGAACATGAATAAAGCTTATTGCTCGCTTTGATATATGCTAGCTATAGCTCCAGTGCAGGTGAAGAACAGCCAAACATTATTCATTTTCGCAGTATACAAGAAAACAAGTGTTTTGTTTTTAAAAAATCATACTAGCAGGTTGTATAGTAGCTGTATTTTCATAACGCCCAACAGCGCATTACTACAGTGATATATAAACCGATTTAAAAACGAGTTTTTAAATAGTTTTGATTCTTCTAACATACCACTTCCTGCGACTGAATTTCCACAAGCCCTTAAACATTTCAACCATACAGGCCTTGCTCAGCTTTTCTTTGGGTGGGGAGATCGGGAGAAACATCAGAACGAGAGAGAGGCGGAAGATATGGGGCCATGAAGGTTTCTAGCGTAATAATGCATAATTAATCAAGTCCACAACATTAAAATCTCTTTATTGTTTACTGGATGGGTACCTTGGTTATTATACAGGCCGATTACCTTCACCCAAATAAAATAATGTTCTGTCCAGGTTCCAAATTTAATTGGGATTAAAAGATTGGAAATTATAAGACACACGGAAATTCATCCTGCATTCAATTAACGTTAAGGAAGTTAGTGCTCAACGTACAACGCAACTTAAATTTCCTGACGTAAATTTGAGAAAGCAAGAACCAGCCACTCTGTCACCAGACACAAGTATACAAAAATCTTCTTATGGCGGCGCCTGTGTTTTTATAGGCAGAGTACTCTTAGACCATTTGACATGGCAAAAAAACAAACGTGCTACTCAATCTTTGCGGGAAGTAAAATTCCGGGCAAGCTTTAAGGCTGAAACAGAGAAAACCTTTTTTCAGTGTTCTATAATTGAAGTTTTCTCAAGTTTTAAAACAGTAATGGGTGGATTCATTGAATGAATGAATGAATGAATGAATGAATGAATGAAGGAATAAATGAATGAATGAGTGAACTGGAAAGAAAGAAATATGCCTACTAATTGAATATGAATTCAGTCAAATGCATGAGATGAGCGGATTAAACAATATCGCAGTTGGCACCTTTCTCAGTTTCTGTGTGAGCGTTTCACTGCCGTTGACCTCGGATCGATACAGAAACGAACGCCACCCGCCCTCGAATAAAAGCCGCACTCAAATCACGAGAAAACTTTCAAATACCGCATCCATAAGTTCACACAAGTTTTCATATAAGTTGACACAAATTTTCACGACTTTTCGCCCCGACAAACCAGATACGACTCTCGTTTCCGTTACTAAAGGTTTCTTACGTCAAACCACCTGGGGTTTGTACGCCTAGTAACTTGCGAAATCTAACGGGATCATATAACCATTTCGGTCATCACATTGTATAAAGGGATGTTTATACTAGTAAAGTGTTATACCAGAACTCGCATATGAAACCTCTTGGTTGCATTAGGACGATGGCAGCGGTAAATCCTCTAATAATTGCCGTGTTAGTTATGGTTGGCATTGGAATACATTCACCTAAATTGACTGATGGAGCTCGCTACAAAAGTAAGTTTTTGATAATCTGTAAAAGTAAATATTGTTTTACTAATTTCAACAGCGGTTAATTTTCATCGTTCTTCGCTTAACTCAGTCAGAAACATTACTTGTGTGTTCCTCGTTGTTTTAGAATTACATGTGCGTTTAATACAAGACCAATAGACGGTGTATAGTTTATTTGCATCAAATAAGGGATGACTCCGGATTTCGTATCGTCAGCTCTCTCAAGCAAGATTTCGTGCACTAAGTGCTTGCTGACTCTGTTTGTCAATATCTCTACATGTCTTTTTGACTTTGTTTGTGAAGCAGGGAGATTTCTTAAATAGATTTTACCTAAAAATGTGCAATTGTTTAACTTTTTATTAGCTTTTCAAAGAGATACCCAACATACAACGAACATTTTGTTTTCTTTAACAGTGTGACAGATATCGAACGCTCTGCTTTCTTTAACCCATTCTCAGAGACTTGTACAGTTTTTATCTGAGTTTATTGTTATATTTAATTACTGTATTGTCTATTGATGACTCTTAGATATAATCAAAGAGCCTTTTGTTTTATATTCAGCTTCTGTGGCAAGCAGAACATGTTGGTTTCGGCTGTTCCTAATTTCTATTGTTGTATTAAGGAAACCGGAACCTCCTAAAGAGAACGAAACAAGATTCGTGTTTAAATCTTTTAAGTCTTTTTTTAACAGTTACATATGAGGAGCAGAACTTAACCGCTTAGCTAGTTGTGTTTAAAAGTTTTTTTCGACTTTTATTCTCGGACGCGTTTTGCCTCCATGTAGGCTTCATCAGGGAGTATAAAAATAAAACAAAATTCAGCATTAACTGTAGTCATGTGCACGTTTGGAACAAACTTCTTGTCTAAAATTTAACTGAAATTGATTTAGGTTTATGTTATTATATGCTGTGAAAGGCGTAAAAGGAAACGTTATAAGAAATAAAAAGTTTGTTTTGTTTTGGGACTGCATGGTTAGCGCCCATCGCTTAAAGTATAGTTTATTTCCTTTTATTGTGAGTATACATAGCTTTCGTTATCATTCCATTATTATTTTCGTTATACATTCCATTGTGTGTGAGCTCTGCTTGTAGTAATAACTTTAATCGAGGAGTAATGTCCTTAAAATTGTTTGAAATAAAAATTTTCTCACGTTTTTAAGGAAAAAGAAAATGTTTAAACTACACCCTCGCAACTCACTGCTACGTTACAGATTAACGGTCCCCGGCCTGCCTAGTCGATCCGTCATCAAGTTTATTTCTTTTGATTGAAAAGCATACTTTTCTTTGATTATCCAATTTCTAAGTTTATAAATGTTAGATTTTTAGTCTAAAAAGTTTACAGGGACTTAAAACGTATGCACGAACATTCACTCCCAAATTGCATAATTTTACTTCGGTACCTCCAGCAATACGTCGAACGTTAACTTTTATCAAGAAACTAAAAAAACTCTAATCAAGATCAATGATCAATGACGTTACACATTTCAAACAACTCATGAACTCTTGAATGCGGGCCCGACTTTGATAACAGGAAGCCGCTAAAAAGGTCAGCGGCTCGCGACCTGACTTTATTAGTATCAATTAACTGGATAAATACAGTTTAACCCCGATAACTCGTACCCTCTATAACTCGAATCTCCCGATAACTTGAAGCAAAACTGATTTTCCCCTTGGGTTTGCCTCATGTATTTACTGTAATTTTAACCTCTACAACTCGAAACCCCGACAATTCGAAGTAGTTCATTTTCTGTGGTAATTCGAGTATCTGGGTTCAAAAGTATTTCAACGATTTTCAGCCACTTGAGAAAACAAGTCAAGAGAAAGGGTAATAGTCTTACTTACACAGAAATCTTCTTCTGTTACAGAAGCCAGTGAGCCAGCAAATTTTACTCTCTTCCTCCAGCTCTCAAACGAGAGGGTGGACAATGTCACGGTGTTTCAGCGGAACGGTAATTGAGTTTTTCACTTCTGACGTTGTAGATGCAACTGATCAAACCTCAAATCGAAGAAAAGCGCCTTTTAGTTATTCACCCTTCTTGTTTCGTGAAAGTCAATGCGTCAAAAAAAAAAAAAACTAGATAAGCTTTTGATCGAAAATGACTAAGCAACTCAGAGTCCATGAGTATATGAAGTATTATGTGTGTTCAAAAAAGGAGGGAGGGATGTAGAAATAATTTTGAATCTAATTCTTACTATGCTTCTATGCTAAGCTCGCAGCCCCCTTCTCTCTCTCCCCTGCACCCCATAGAATATTAACGTCGTTCTAACGGGCCTAGTGTTTAGCTTCCTCTCGACCTATTCATCTACATGCCTCCGGTCTCAGGAAGCGAGGATCGAAACTGTATTAGGTCAAAATTAATGTAAGGCAGATTTGTCTTAATTGAGCTTTTTAAATTAATATTACTGGTTGAAGTTAGTGTTCCAAAATAATGAATCAGTCAGTATAGGCGAATTTTTCTACTACTTTGTTGCCTTTGCTTACTGAAACTCTAGTAATATAAGTACGGCAAGCCTTCTCTCCAGAAAGCTTTCGAAAGAAGCCTTCCGTCTCCCCACGTTAATACATCATACTTTCTGATTCATCAAATTATTTCTAGTTTTTTTTAACAGAAAGAAAATGAAGTTTGGTACTGGAAATTAAGTTAGACATAAAACTCTATTAAAAGGTATTAAAATATATAAAAGGCGAGGTAAAATTTTTAAAAAAGTTTCCGAACATTTTCGGTTATCCAATTTCTAAGTTTAGAAATGTTAAATTTTTAATCTAAAAAGTAAAAATAAGCTTATATGGACCGAAAACGTTCGGAAACTTTTTTAAAAATTTTACCTCGCCTTTTATATATATTAAGTACTGGAAATGTGGCTTAACACCTTTGACTCTCAACTTCTCAGTGGGCAACGCGTGCTCGTGTTTTAGAATTTTAACAAGATTTCTCAAGGTTTTTCAATTGTTTCTGCATGAACAGCTGGTGCCAGGCCCGGAAGATCCTCGAACACGTGGGAGTGCGAGCGTGTGACGACCGTGCCGCACGCCGTGCGTCGAGACATGCGCTTAAGCACGTTCTACCGCAAGTACACGCATGCGTACGGGATACCTATCCTGAGTTCTAATCAGGTCAATGACGCTGCGCTGAAGAGAGCTTGTTACGTTCTTGTGTTTCTATTGGCTGACAGGTAATATTGAGCTTTGCAATTTAAAGAGAGTTTCTATACTATAGATAAATGTTTTTCAGTAATTAAAGTCTCGCTTTGATAAGTCCACCTCGGAGGTTAACAGTTAAAAGTTCATTTATTAAACCTTCTTCCCTAGCCAGTTTATCAACATCTAACTTCTCCTTATATAACTCAACCCTTCAGCTCTAGTCGGTTTATCAACACCTCACTAGTTACATGCCACATTATGATAATTAATTTTGTAGTGAGAAAATGAAAATTGATCAAACAAGGTGAACCACTGAAGATGAAAAGCAAAATTCTCCTAAAATGGTGATACTAACAGTATTGACCTTAGTTGGGAGAATTTACAAACATGTTTTGGGCTGATCATGAGATGCTTTGGGACTGCTTAGTGACATAAATGAAAATTATTTGGCTCGCTATGGATCATCGGGTGGTTAGAGTTAAAGGGGAGGAATAAAACAATATTTACTCAGAACTGGTATTAATTAACTGTACTATCCTGCACCAATATGACAGCAATAAAAATGTGGGTTTTGCCTTTGTAGACAGGACATACGCAACTATCTTTATTCCCGTCATGGTCGAGCTGGTGTGATTGGTTCCCGAGAAGGCGTCACCTCCATACCAGAACACTCGTGGCTAGGTCCCGGATGGAACAAACGTGCGCGGGGACTGGGAGGAACAATCCGACATCCTATATCTACAGGTACGACTACGTCACAACGTTCCTATAGTGTTAAATGATGGTATTCAACTATTGTGTCTGAACGCTCTGACTTCTTACTTTCTTGTTAAGAAACATCTGTACGCATGTGCATTTCAGTTCTTTATTTTTTCCGGTGACTTTAGATACAGATTGGGTTAAAAAGTTCAATCTATGAAAATCTGGAATCGAACTTAACTTGATTTCCCCGATTCCCTCGAAGGAGGTGAAGAAAACCTGCTTTGTTGGAGCAACGATCGTTACCGTAGCGAAGATATCTTCCTTCACGAGTTCACGCACGGAATTCACGAGATCGCCGTAGCCGCGCGTGGAGCTATTCCGTCCTTCGACAGGCGTCTTCGCGATCGCTATAACTATCTTCGACGGACAGGAAAACTTTGGGCCAGGACTTACGCCATGTCTACTGATAGGTAAGTCTAAGATTGGCACGTTCATCAACGAGTATACTGAGATTTATAAAGTTTTCATTGGTGGAGTATGACGCACAAGGTGTTTATAGCCGACCGATGCGACACTTTTTGCACTCAACATGGCCGCCTCTCGTCTTGTGACATTATGTTTCGAACTTCTGAGAAATATGACACGTCGATTGGCGTAACAGTATAATATGGCCTGATTATGTGATGATATGTCCTTAGCCGCCATCTGCCCCCAAACGCTGTCCCCCTCCCCCCTCGCCTCTCCTTGAGAGGTTTCTAGGGTTAACATTTAATCGTGATATTCTTTTCCCTATATATTTCAGAGAATACTTCGCGGAGGGAACTCAGAGTTATTTTGGGGTCAATGCTGAGGCGAACCCCCCGAATGGAATCCACAACCACGTCAACACCCGGGTTGAGTTGGCAGCTTATGACCCGCTGCTTTACAACTTTGTTAGGGAAGTCTTTCCATGTGGAAACAAGTTTTTGAAGCGTTGTGACGCCGTAAGAGGTAAAGTTTTTGTTATACGTCGCAGGTTCTGTAGGTTAAAAATTTGCCATATTCCTATCAGGCGGGTAAAATTGAAAAGGTACTGAAACATTTTACAACATCAAAAATGGCTCACGGAGCCTTTTTGATTATAAAGAGCTCTTAACCGTTCTTGGGCTCGCAATGTATTACATTGGAACCCCGGTTTAACGATATTCCCGGTACAATGATAAACATTCGTTTCCCCGGCAAAAGTTGTAGTAAAATGTATGGGGCAGAACCCCGGTTTAACGATATTCGGTTTAACGATCGGGATTTTGTACCCCGAGAGCAAAGCCTTTTCCGGTATAACAATAAAATAAACATGACCGACCACAGGGAATGCTGGTTTTATAACAAAACAAAAAAAAACATCAATGCTTCTGTCAACAATCATTGTTCTTGCTTACGCTCTAGCAGCCATGAATACTGAGTGATGTGTTTTAAATCGCTTTATAGATCATTGTTTATCTGCCTTTTAACAGTTCCTTTAATTTTAACATTTTGAACATAGAGTAAAAATGCGTACGTCACCTTTTCCCGGTATAACAATATTTTTAGAAATTTTACCACAATATCGTTATACCGGGAATCTCGGTATAACGATATCCCGGTTTAACGATATGATTTTGGCGTCCCCTTGGCATATCGTTAAACCGGGATTCCAATGTAATACATTGCGAGCCCAAGAACGGTTAAGAGCTCTTTATAATCAAAAAGGCTCCGTGAGCCATTTTTGATGTTGTAAAATGTTTTGTGTTTTTGTGTTTTTATGTTTTGACCTGTCGCAGAACACAGTAACAGTTGTCTCTGGTATCTGCATTCTGATTGGACAGTTACAAAGCAAGTACTAAGACAACAAGCACTGAAATTTTTAAGCGCTAAAATTGTCCACTGTTTATTTTGGTTCAGAAAACCCAGGAAAAGGGGTGAGGGATATTGAAGAGCGGGATGAGGGATATCAAAGGGTGGGAGGCGGGATGATATTAGCAACTTCGGGTGATCAGGAGAAGCATCAGAAAGGGCGGGAGATGAAAGATGTAGGGCCATGAAGATACGGACGCAGTGTACAAGGTTACAAGAGGCGGGAAGTTCTGCCCCCCGCCCTTAACTAGTTGTTCAGTTAACCAATCTAATCTTTCCCGCTGCAGGAAAACAGCCTTACCATTTCAAGATGAACTGCGATCGTCGTAAGTATAATATCAAAAACGTTGCACAAAAAATAGGCTAAAATTTTTAAAAAAAGTTTGACAAGTCAAAACAAAGGGTATATTAACGTCTTTTTCTTCTCTTTTTGGACGATTTTGTTCTCTAGTCCAAAAAGAAAAAGAAAGAAACCACGAAATGCGTTAATGAACCCTTGGCCAAAATCACATGTGATTATCTTAGTAAAAACAAAACCAACCTTCGTCATCGGCTTTTGTAAAAACGCTTTTGCAACCACATCCTTTGCATCCTCGACTACTAGCTAACATCTAAAAGACACCAATTTTTGTTCTGCCGTGAGAAAAGTCAAAAGTTACAACCGGCCAGACTACAATTTAAGTGAAAGACACTATTTCTAACAACCACTTTTTTAGAATTGAATTGGTGCTCAAAGGTATTCATTTGTCTTTGGGTTTTTTACAGTGGGGAATGGAGTGTTAATGGACTTCAAAACAAAGCGACCTGTAGCCAAGCCAACGACAACCTTCAAGCCACCTTCTACTCTAAAACCTTTTCCACCCAAGCCGGGCACGCCTCCCAAACCGGTTACACCACCCAAACCGGGTACGGCACCCGAGCCGGGTACGCCACCAAAACCGGTAACGCCACCCGAACCGCCGGTAACGCCGCCAAAACCGATTACGCCACCCGAACCGGGTACGCCACCGAAACCAGTTACACCACCAAAACCGGTTACGCCACCAAAACCAGTTACCAGACCACCTCCACCTACCACAAGGCCACGACCACCTACCAAGCCCCCTAGACCACCTACCACTAGGCCAAGACCACCTACCAGGCCCCCTCGACCACCAACTCGTCCCCCAGGTTAGTCAAAGGGCACGTTCTTTGGAGCCTATTCCGGATATAGTAAACCTTCGAAAATGTTTCCAGATTGTCATCAGAGCGATGAAGTACATAAATTTCAAACTTTTAATTGAAAGGAGTTGTATCACTGACAAATAATTTATTTGTAACAGCCACACGAATCGGACAAAGTTTTTATAATTTTCCATGAATTCCTATTCTGGAATAGGCCCAGAAGAACGCACCCTAAGATTGTCGGCTAATATTACAAAATTTATTTCTTTTGGTAATCAGGTGTACAGCGCAATCTAAACGAAGTTAGGGTGTATAAAATCAATGATGGCATGAATAAATGCTGCCAAAATCCATTTGCGCGATATATTTGCTTTCGAAACGGTTGTCGATGTCAAACGTGCGCGCTAAAAGGTTTATATTGTATTAATGTTATGTTTCTTTAAAAATAAACTGCATTTCCATCCCATATACACCTTTTTCTAGTCATTTACCGTTTGTTGAAATCAGAAGAACAATAGTTTGTTGCGAATAAACATCAGACAAACAGCAATCATTACAACTTGGATAAAAACGCTTTTTTGTAACATTCTTCCGAAGATAGGTTTACATTCAACGATTTGTTTATCGTATTAGTTAACATATTCAACGAAAATGGATCTATAAAAAGTTCAATAAATATTCAACACGTTTCGGCATGCTGATTATTTTCTTTTGCAGTGCGATGTTTTGACAACAACCAGTACTGTGGTTACTGGGCTCGCTATGGATATTGTAGAAGTAATCGTCCTTTCATGATGAGGAGTTGCAAGAAAAGCTGTGGATTTTGTAGTAAGAATTTTTTTGTATGATTTAGGTTTATTTTTTGTGATTAGCAATGATGATCAATCTTCTGTGGCATTTCTTATGTCCTCCGTTTTTTATTTATTTATCTAATTAGTATAGTTTCGTTTTTTTGTGCTTTATTTTTACCATAATAATCTGTAATAACCTCCCCCCCCCCGACTCGGGGGGACTCGCTCATAGAATAGATGAGGATGCTTGCATACTAGGGATGCGCGGCAAACAAACGAGGGTCCTTTTCTAATCCTAAAAGATCAGCCGCACCGCCACACACTAGACGCGTACGTGTTTTCATCGGAGGGACAAGATTTTTGTCGGCAACAAAAACTCGATTGTGTGTTGCAGTTACAGACAAAGATAATCGGTCACGATTCCGTCATGAAGAAGAACGGACAAGCTAGATCCCTAAACGTCTAACCAGACATTGTCGGCTAGTGTGTGACAGTGACCGATAATTTGTCCGAATTAGTTTGCGCATCATCCAATGAGAAACGGTATCACAATCATGTGACGTCTGAAAAACTGTTCGTGCAACGTAGTTTTCGCAGTACTCTATCGATAAATCTACCGACAAAAATTGATTAGAGTGTGGTGATCCACGATTGTATCAGATTTACAACAGACGAAAAATCGGCGCCCTTCGCAGCCTTCAGACGACAACTTGTCTGGTGTGAAGCGGTCTTTAGAATTGTCATAGATAACAGAATCGTATGAACCATTTGACTTATGTTTACTGCTTCGACAGGTATCTATCAGTGCTCGGACCAAAACAGGTACTGTCCGTCCTGGGCTTCTCGAGGAGAATGCTATAGAAACCCGGCGTACATGAGGCGCTATTGTAAACGGAGCTGCCGAGTGTGTTAGAGCCGAGGACGAGGAATGCAGTGTAGAGATTAATTGGCCGTTTTCACATTAGAGCACGCGTACGGACAAGTCTTCTTACGATTTGTTCTCCTTGGTGTGAAAGCCAGTTGAACAAATAGTTTTGTAATGGCAATCATTAGTTCGCATCAGACAACTTGTACAACTGACGTACAAGCAGATAGAACCTGGTACCGATAGTTGAACAGATTTCCTTCATACACGAAAATTTTTTTTGACTGTTTACTTGACAAACGTGAGTTTAAACGATTACTGAATCGTCAACGAAAAATCGTTTGTAAAGACGAACAGACAGGCAGACAAATTCAGACAACGTGTTCGTCCGGAATCGTAACCGTCCCGTTTACACACCCTGATGGTTTGTTTGACTGAGCCCGGATAGGGGAGTCCCTTGAAGAGAGGGTCGGGATGCTCGACGGACGGATTTGAAAATGACACTAAAAGGTACGAATAAGTTTAGTCAACCACGATTTTTGTCGTAAATTTGCATTGAACGCCAAATATTTGTCCCTAAAAGGTATTCAAGAGTTTCGTTCTCGACCCTAAAAGGTCCTTCGAGCACCCCTACCAACTACTAAAGGAATTAACCCCCACCACCCCCTGCGCCTCCCCCCCCCCCCCCGGGGAGTTGACTGAGACGACTCGTTCGTCCTCTAATGTGAAAACAGCTTTTAGTTCGTACTTGTTGATGAAACAGAGGAACAATCTGTTGCATTTGTTTCTCATTCTTGTTCTTGTTCTAAGTCACTATTTTTGTATTAGAATTAAAAATGTTAATAAAATGATTTATAAGTTTGTTTTTAACGCATCGTTCTGTTCGTATCTATAGTGTTTTAGTTTTCATATTTATTACAGTTTTGTAGCAAAAAAATTACAAAGTTATTGATATTTTACAAGAGAATGTTTTTTACATTTTTCGAAATTATGATTCAAAGAAATAGAAGCGAAAGGAAAGACAATATGTTGTTCGACTGGTAAGCTAATTGAATTAGTAATTATTACCAAATTAAGCGAAAATGATATTTTATTATGCACCAAATGTGATGCGATTGAATGGGGTGCTGAAACAATCTCTCACCTACTTCATCTAGTCATTATGTTCTCTCAATTATCTCCTTATTCGAGTTTTGCGTTGGTGGTAAAGATCGAAAGTACAGTGATTTTGTTGAACTAGCGCTCGGCTTAAATGAATGACTATTTTGCATTAAGGACAAGCTAAAAGTGTACTCGTTGCTCTGGCCACAATTTGTCTTATCTGTTCAACAAATTTGAGCATTTTTGTCCCCACAAGTTAGAGCTAGTAAAAGTATGCACGTATTGGCTTGTCACAGCAAGTCACTTGGCGTTAACAAAGAGCCGGCCAGTTTTATATTGGTAGCTCCTAAAACTCTATAGAAGATGGCTCCTAACAAATTGTTCCAAAAGCGTTAATCAATTCAGCTTCCATTACTGCCATTTTACTTTTGATAAAACATACTACGACCAATGTTCCGGATCCCTATTTTTTGTCACGGAGTTATTTATTTAAAATGATTACATTATTAAAGTACAGTTACTGCATGATAAACAGACACATTTTACTTCGCATTAGACGAACATAAAAATACAGTCGAACCTCCCAAGATGGACACTCAAACTTGGTCTCTGCCCGGGAGGGGTAATTCGGGGTCAAAAGGGCAGTCATGACCGTCGGAAAAGTCCCCCTGAAACTACCCTAAAAATACCAAGGGATAAAAATTTTCCACCCTAAAAAATACCTTTCTGTTTTAAAAATTACCCTAAAAAATGCCAATTGAAAGCTGAAAAATTTCCCCTGGGGTAGCTACCGGGTCGGCGTTAAGTCCCCTTGTGTTGCGCTGAACGTGATATGCAGTAAATGAAGTCGCGCACGTAACTCGACGTTTGCCGAAGGACTTTTGTCTTAACTTTTTGTTCAGTACGCACGTTTGCTTAAACACGGGACTGCGAGCAGTCCAATACCTTCACGTTTTAAACCCTACAAAATACCAAGCTCTTGGTTTAACACAGAATTTCTTTTAACAACCCCTAAAAAATACCGGACTGGTAATTTTAACCCCTAAAAATTACGACTGTCATACCTACTATCCCAATATAGGGAGTACCCCCCCCCCCCCGGGGGGGAGGGTCTCTGCCGTGCGTTTTCTTAGTCGTTTACTGTATTTTAAGCCTCGATCTATATACAAGACGGAAAGGTACAAGGCCGGTCCCGAAGGTTAACGCATTAGAGGCGCTTGACTGTAATATTTTTCTGAATTCCCGGCAAAGTTAATATGACTCCAAATTCATAGATAATAACAATACTTTGAAATTGAATTTCGAATGTGCTGTTGCTGATCGTGAAGAATTGAAAAGCGTTCTTCGAACAAAGAAAACTTTTTAAGAAGCTTTGCTAGCGGTTTTGCGATTCAAACCATGCAAAAAAATTGATCTAATAATGCCTACAAAGCGCGCGTTACTTGCCATATTTGTGAATGAAAATTAAGTGGTGCATTTATATGGCGCCTTTTCCATACTGAATCCTCAAAGGCGCTTTACAACGATCAGTTCACCCCCAGCAGACCGAAAGCATTAATATGGGCGCTCCAAAGCGGTCCATGTATGCTTGAACATTTTTACCGAAGGCCCGACGGAGAGTTGAGTGGCCTTAAGCGGGGAAAGAGACCACCCAAATATTCAACCCTCGACCTGGCCTGGAATCGAACCGTGGACCTCAGGATTGGGAGGCAGAGATCTTACCACTGCACCAACCCCTTCGCCTTACAAAAAGGCTTAGCCGCTTCGCATCGCCAAAAGAAGATCCGACCTCGAGTCGAACCTTGTAAAGGGGCCATGCAAGAACTCGGGTTTAAGCTGGCGTAATGTTTACAAACAAACCTTCTCAAATCTAAACACCTTCGGGACGTTAAACAAAGAAACCTTTGTTTTAAACTACCAATCAAATGACAGTGGACTCATTAATAACAATAACCGAAACTCGCCTTTACGGCGCCGTTGCAATAGGAAACGGTGCAATATGGCTCCTGCAACTTGTAGCTAAAATTATTACCAAAAGTAGTACTGAATTTTACTTTCGGCAACGATGTTTGCAGCTTGTTTCGCAACGATTCAGTTTAGCCATTGCACGGGATGTTTCACGGTACACGCTGCAATGACTCGTACAAATCGTTTGCTCGTACAAAACATTGTTTTTGTGCTCTCAACGAATCAGCGCGAGATAATTATTCACTGCTGTTATTCTATAAATAATTCTATTGCTGCAACTCACACAGTTTCCCAGATGTACCGTTATAACCTTTATTTTACGTTTGTTTGGATAAACCAAAATCTACAGTCTAATATTCCCTAAATATACACAACACTCAATACTTGAACGTATGTTAACTTATGCTTTCGATGATCACTGGTCCAGTTTAACCCCATCGTCTGTAAGAAAGCAAGAGAAGAAGTGAATTTCTCGAGTCACTGATTATGGCATAGGTAAAATCAGAATATGCATTCATATGCTTAAAATAAAGACGTTCAAGGCCGCCAAAGTTCTTTACAAACTCGTATAAACTAAGGATTTGCATATAGCGTTATCTGTGCTGTAAAACAAGATCATTCGCGGGAACTTTATAAAAGATATTGCAGCACAAGAACCAAAAAGACACTGGGAGACAGAGCATTCCCATATGCATACATCGGGTAAAGTTTTTACCTTATAAAGAAACCAGCAAAATAATAACACATTTGATTTGCTAATAAAGACACACTTATCAGGGTAGCATTCGATTTATGAATTGTTTTTATGTCATACTTTTTTTTTAGTTAATTATTTTGGTATCAATAGTTTATTTGATATTGTTTTCAAACCATGTAAAGCGCAGTTGAATGCTAAATATTGCGCTATACAAATGCATATCATCACTGTTATTTTTATTATTATTGTCAATATCATTATCATTATTATTATTGCTATTGTTAGTAATTTTATTGTTGTTAGTATTATTAATTTATTATTGTTGGTATTATCATTATTGTAAGTATTATTAAAATCATTATTACCATTGTTGTTATCAATATTATTATCACTATCTTTATTATTATCATTATCGTTATCACAATAGTATATTATTACTATTAAACTTCCTCACAATGATATCTTGAATCAAAACCGACTCTGACGAATAAACAAAGCACTTCTAACAAGACTCACCCGCAAAGACCACAGCTTCTTTTACAGTGAGCCCTGACATAAGTGTTTGTGCTGCAATAACCATATCTCGCCCATCCGGGACAACTTCCGTTGCTGTCTACACACCCTGAGAGACACAAACAATATAATTATTCTCCAAAACTGACAAGCAGTACTACAGGCGCTGAAGTTCCAGCCTCTATTGAACTTGCTGTACAATCTGCTAACTAACTGTTTCTTCACGTTAGCGTTTGAAGAAACTGACGATAACAACAACTAGTCCGAATACCATTTAACAATTATCAGACTATGAGGTGAACTTTTCAAGTTTTTGCACTCAGTCGTAGAAAACGACAAGGAGTACTTTAATTGTTTAAGTAAAAACCAACTGGTATACAACACGCCGTCGAAACGAAATTGTTATTGGGGAGGAGGGGGGCTAGCATAGCGTAGAAGCGAGTCAGTGTTCCTGCCCCTCCCCCCTTCTGTTGGGAACGTACTACCTTCGAATTTAAACCGACAAAAATGAGTGTTGTTTTTTCTTTGGTTATGATTTGCAGCGGCAGTTTGGCTACTCGCTGTCTATCGCTCAATAAACAGTGAGGAGGTTAGCCAATCAGGTTGCAGCATTAGTGATAGCATGCTGGTTGATTTCTACTTATCAAAAATACAGACATAGTTTAGTCTGATGATATCTAGCTTTATTCAGTGACTGCGCGATGCCTACCTCCCCCGCCGCCCCCGCTGCACTTCCCACAGCTTCGCTTGCAATCTTTATGCATGTAGTTGGGATTCTTGTGACATTCCCCAATGGAAGCCCAGTGTCGACACCATCTGTTCTTGTCTACACAAGCCACTGAAGAGAATAGCAAAGTAAAATCAATTAGCAATTGAGAGCAGGCGCTTCAGGTGAATCAATTATTAAAGTATAAACGGTCATCATCATCACCAACATGCACTAGTCATCATCATTTTTATCCGTTTAGGTAAAACGTCTTGTTCAAAGACACAACACAGTGGTCTGACCAGGGCTCGAACTCGTGACCCTAGGACTACGAGTCGAACACGACAAAATACTAACTAATGACTGAAAGGCTGCTCATAACCCAAACGAATTGCACAAAATGCTGCTGTCTGGACACACCTGGTCTTTGTGTAGGCGGCTTGGTTTGCGGTGGGGGAGGTGTCTGAGGGGCTGGTGGAGTCCCTGTCGGCACATCGGTCATCGGCGGAGGGGTCTCGGGAGCAGGTGGAGTTACTACCGGCTTATCTGTTGGGGGAGGGGGAGTCTGGGGAGCAGGTGGAGTACTGGGCTGTTGCGTGGGTGGAGGTGGGGTAGGGTTGCCTCCAACTGGCCGCTTGGTCTTGAAATCCATCCAGATGCCACCACTGCCGTCTAAAATGATAATGAGTTTGTTAGCTAGAAAAACTGCAGATAGAAAGTCTAGCTAAGAAACAGGATAATGTGTTGTGGGTAGTGAGGTTCATCCAGCTCCAACTGCACGAGGAGTTCAAAGACTCGTTAAATCATTGGAATGCTCGAGCGTTCAAAATTGAGAACCATCTTTAGATAAATCACGATCGGGTGCATGAACGCATGTCAACCAGGCATGTTAAACATTAGCGACGAGAATGGCAACACGGACGTTCACGGCACAAAACAATAGTGAACACAATAGCTGCACGTTGGAATGCACGCTGTAGCCCTAGAAGTTACAAGTTAGGAAAAAAGCTTTATTTTGGAGTTCAGGCAACTACAAAAACGATAACAAAAAAAATTTATTTTATCAATCGTCGTTTATCTATATTCAAAGAGCTTCACTCTTTTTCTGTTCACAAAGCGTCATCAGGACAAAAGAGAGGGCAAACAAGCCAGGCATGGTCGAAAATGGAAAGCAATAATTGTGTTTTTCGTAAGCCGCCGTCGTCGATGATGCCGTTCTCGCTGCTAAAGCACGGCACCACAATCGTTGTAACTAGTTAGAATTGTTAAAGAAGAAAATCTCAAAAAGTCCTAGACCATTTACACTTTAGAAAAAAGGGCGAGCCAAGGATTAATTTTATTAAGGGTAAAATGTAATTCCATCAAGGCAAGGACAAGTTCGATTCGGCCATGCAAACTGCGATTTATTACCGATTCATTCTGGGGTTTAGGACAACTTCCGGGTGTTGTCCTCTTCATGTTATCTTTTCCTCAATGGAACTCAGCTTACCCTGGTCAAAATTTATTTTTCCTAGCCGTTTTATCTGTGCTGTAAATACGGTTTTCAAAAAGTCACATGCAAGTCCAGGCAGCGAGTCAGTTCGCGGTAGGTGAGAGGCGAGGCTAATGCCTCTTGCTCCAAACTGACGCGTAGTTCAACTTTTGTTCCAGTTTTAGTACAATCTGGTAAAGTAGATCAAAAACCATGTTACCTTTGTTACAATTCATCCTGAAATGCCATCTTTTAGCCGGAATATTTGCTTCTGAAATAGAAACATAGCATAATAAACATGAACAACATGGCCGTGGGATTTTCGGAACATATGTAGCAACGCACTTCTTTTCTCATCAAATGTTCAAATATTTTAACTAGTAGGTTTGAGTTCGAGTAAGACTCAGTATCCAGTATTGTTATATAAACTGCAGTGGGGCACTGAGCGATCGCGACGTAAAAATGGTAAATGGGTACATATTTCTATTCCCATCGGTGGGAATACGATTTTAATTAACACGTGCATGGTGATACCATGTTTTAGCTAATTTTGCTTTGAGTATTTTTCGCGCGCGGGGTATTCTCTGGCACTGAGACGCAAAACAGGCAGGCAAAACCAAATGAATCTGAAAAACCTAGGTATTATTCAAACTTTTGAACTTCAAATTTAATTTAGAAACACACAGAGAACAGTTTTGCTTTTTCAAGTTACTGGTCAACAAAAAAAGCTTGCCATTCCTGGCGGTCAGGGGATGGGTGCGAGCGCATCCGATTCCCCCCATCCCCCTTTCCCTCCCTGTTAGACGTTGATCATTAAACAGGCCAGGACTTAAAGGGTAATATAGAAACACACCATTCTAATTTAAAGCGAAAACATTTTTTTAATAAAAAACAAGTCGCTGTACTTACGGCTTACTTCCTCGCATCTGTCGACGATTTTGTTTCCACAAGGGAAAATTTCTTCGCAAAACTTGTACAGTACTGGATCATAAGCCTTCAGCTCTTCCCGAGTGTTGACGAAATTGTGGATTCCGTCTGGAGGGTTGACATCGGCGTCAACGTCAAAATAGGCCTGTGCGCCCTCGGCCAGGTATTCCCGATCGGTGCTCATTGCGTAAGTGTTGGCCCACCGTTCACCAGTTCTCTTCAGATAGTTATAGCGCCTGAAGCAAAACAAGTATATTAACAGCTGCGCAGAGCATTGGTTGCCAGGTCCGTAGAGAGATGGGGGCGGGGTGGGTGCGCAGAAGCAAAACAAGTATCACGAATACGCGCGTTTTTTATAAGAACCAGAAAGCTTGGCCGAGGCTCATTGTTCTTATTTTTTTGCGATTTGAGCCTCAAATTGTTCTTAATTTGTTCTTATTTCTAAGAGTGGTTTGAATTAAGTAAAAACTAAGCCCAAGGCACGAATGTACAGTGTATAATTTTTAGCAATGTCTGATTAAAGGAGAAATATTGCAAAGTATATATTTTTTTATTCACGATCAATGCGCATTGTTAAGTTAAAATGGAAGCTCATTTTAAACTTAGAAAATTCTATCGAATCCGAGCTTCAGCCTGTTCTTAACTTGTTCTTAAATTTTGGCCAATCTGAGCCTCTTTGTTCTTACAAAAACAGCGTGTATTTTAACGGCTACACAGAGGCATGATTATATGTTTATGATAAAAAGTCTTTATAATAATCAGTTACCAGATTTTTAATAGTGGTTCAACAAAAACTAACGCTGAACTCGAAAAAGAATTAACTATAAGGAAATAAAACTCGTTTCTCGACTATTATCATATCATCAGTATTTGGAAGGGGTTGATTTGTGAACTTCTAGACACTAAAAAGGAGTGGTTAGATGCAATCCGGTTACCTTCTGAGGCGACCATCAAAGCTCGGAATGGCTCCATTACTCGCAATGCCAACGTTATGCAATCCGTGGACAAACTCATGCAAAAAAATGTCCTCTCTTCTCCATGGGTCACTTCGGTAACAAAGAAGATTTTCCTCGCCACCTGAAACAATATTTGGTGTCAGTGGATCATTTTTTTTTTCAATTCAATTCCTTTTACCAAACTTCCTATATTCTACACGGTATTATGCTTGTTCCTGCTTAGGACAATATTACGTACTTGTAAAAGCTCTGTTTCGATCGTATTACGATTTGCTGCGTTAGTGGAAAATGATCAAAAGAGCGGTTGGGAAAACTTTTGTCCCTCTTTAAAGCGTCCCGTTCGCTGTCCGGAATAAACTAGCATTGATACACGTACGGGTGTCTTTTCTGACAAGGATAAGAGCTAGTTTCAAGTTCTCTTTATTTGTTCTATTGCACACTTAGTCAAGTTTGACTCAAATGATACGTGGATTTTAATGAAAACGCTGATAGACTTGAAAAGGACAAAATCGGCTTCGAGCTCAACTCCAATTCAGTCGCCACCCTTGTAAAAGGCTGATTTTAGTCAGTACTTTAAAAATATCCGGGCCTCGCCTAATCAGGCAGCACTTCATTCCTTTTAAGAACTGCTATGTACTAGAGGTGTTTTTTGACAGCATGCGCGCAGTTGAATTCTGTTATATTAACTGAAGGAATAAAGGGCTTTTGCTGTCTGATTTTTGCTCCGGTTAATGTCAAAAGGTACTGATGGCCTGGTATTGCGGGATTTCAACACTATTGGAGGCTAATGATAACTATTCATAAATTTTTCTAGAAATTAAGGATTATTATTAGCAACTCTTACAAACTTACACGTTGAGATTGGCTGCTGGATGGTGCCCCCCAGTCCTCTTGCCCGTCTGTTCCACGACGCCGGAAGCCAGGAGTGTTCCGGGATCGTAGTGACTTGTTCCACTCGATGTGCAATCACAGCGGCGCGGCCGTTCCTCGCGTAGAAATAATTACGGATATCTTGGCGATCCGCCATAGTGAAAACGACAATATAGCAAGCTCTTTTTAATGCAGTGTCCTGCAAGAGTAACGCACTTTACTCTCAGTAATTACTTAAAGACCGATCACCTCAGTTTCATACAGTTGAACCTCGATAACTCGAACCGCGCACGGTAAGTCGAATCCTCCCGCTATAGCTAACTCGAAGCAAACTGGCTGACTTCCAATTTCCATTTTCCCTAGGCAATTCGAGATACCGGGGCTCAACTTTAGTATTTCCTAAGTGCTATATTAAAACTTTGTTTTTATTCAAATCGGTGGCGGAAGCAAAAAATTATTGGGGGGGGGGGGGACAGTCGAAATTGTAACAGTTTATTACAAAATCTGAAATTCCTATTTAAAAGTTACCGCAACCAAATTATTGGAGGAGGGGCGGTTCTGCCGCCCATGAATTTTACGCCGATGTTTCAATATTCCTAAGAACGCAGTTACTGTGCTAGCAACTGTACCATAAATAAGGGATGCCGATTTATAGTACTCTTACTCGTGTTGTCTACAAGTTTCATTAAAAAGCGATAAAGGTTTTTTTTTGTAAAACACGTACTGAAAAACCGGGGGTAATATGCCGTTTTCAACGGTTCGAAACCAATTCTTTGCTGCGAAGTTCTGGCCTGATTTGATAGAACTTAGCGTACAATTATTTTTGTGGTTTACTTTTTATTTCCTCCATATCATATTGAACTAAGTGGCAAGCGCTTAAGGACCGGATACACCCAAAGTGTTGTTGGATAGTGAGGAAGGTGAAAACAAGATGAGAAGAAAATTGACTAAAATCGTCAAACCATCCCTCCAAGCAAGGGACTAGTACAGCTTTGGTTTGAGGACGGTTTGGCGAATTTATGCCAAATACTAACTTCAAAATTGATTTTTGAGTCAAAGTTTCCAACTGACCCAAGAAATCACCAAACTCAAAACTCTCTTCAAAAATACCAGTCTTCAAAAAATAAAATACAACTCCAACTCATCCAAAACATCTTAGAATATTCAAATTGATTCCCCTTCATAACATTTGTGTTATAAACGATACAATTTTGTAGATTCAAATCATGGACGGAGATATCGTAAGAAACATGAGGAAAAGTGGCCACAATTAAATCAAAGCGCGCTTCGACCGGGTGTACTCTCGCCTTAAACTTTAATACATATGACTTACATCTAGAGCAGGACAGCGAACTAACAAGAAATACCAGTGCTGTGTCAACCAGATCTGCTCTTAGCTTTTTGCGAGAAAACTATATATGGCAAGCTGTGTTCATGTAGATTTGACTTTTTACACCCTACGAGCACAATTTCAAATTGTTTGAGTCTTTCAGAAAATAGCCATTTGTGTTACAAAGAAGTGTTTGGGTTTTTACGAAAGGGTATGTTGCAGCAAGAACTTTCAAATGATTTTCTGTTTTAATTAAGGTAAAGGTTATATTAGTGATTAAATATTAAGATTTATCTTATTCTAAGAGTCGTTTTGCATGGAGCGTTTTGAAGTTAAAAATTAATTGACAATGTTTTGATTACTACGAAAAGAGAGATCGATCGATGAAACGGTTTTTTTAAGGGAACCTATTCTCATACTAAATGCATGTTTCTAATATTGAATGTTTTTCATTGAAACTTGTACAATTTGATTTTTTTTTTTTTTTTTTAATGTTAGCGGGAGATTAATAATATGAATTTAAACAATTTTTACCTTGACTCTGTTGGAGCTAAGAACCGGAATACCAAACGCGTGTAGATATCTCTGGTAGAATGTGCTGAGTTTCATCTCACGTCGAACATTATCAGGCACGCGTGTAATACGCTCGCATTCCCATGTGTTTGGTGGTCTTCCAGGCCGGCTGGCGGCTCGTCCTGCAGACCGAAGTCATACACAAGTCAAGGTTAATTTGAAGAAAATCGTGTTTCAGAAAAAAAAATTGGTTCTTTGAGAATATACATTTGGCGCAAGGACGAAATATGCTTTTTATGAAAGTCATTGATTTCAGTTGATGTCCCGCTTCTACTTGAACCTTAAACCAGGGAGAATATTATTCTTTTTATTGTCACCCTCTTTTACGTGCACCCCCCTCCTCCTCCTCCCCAACAGACGCACCCTTTCTTTTAGCCTATCTTAGTTTTATAATGCAAAGGGAGTAGCATTTGTTTTTGAGGCTGCCACTTTATTTATAATTCTAACGTTTGCCAATATTGACCATAGCCTATTATGCATGTATAGTGTAAATGGCGTTGTCTTCCTTGTAAATATGTCATTTGGAATAGCAATCTTACTTAATCAGCTGACTTCATTAAGTTTTAGCACTTTCTACTCCATTGTTCTCAATAAAGGATTAATAAAGTTAAGTGTCAAAATTTTTAAGAGTTTCTCGAAACCCTTTGAAACGACTATCATCAAGTGAACCGTGTTTACCTAAGCTGACACCTATACAAACGAGCCTTATCAGTATCTAATTGAAGTTTGCCGTTTTTCTCCCAACATGTTGCAGCTCATACCTTTTGAAAAAAACGGTTTCTAATTAACTTTCTGCATAAAAGGAATACAAATTTTAAGCCTGTGATTTAGATTCATACTCTGGCACTCAATCAGGTCTCTTGACACTGCTTTGACTAATTCAGAGGTACTAGTTTCATAATTTTTTTGTGCAAAAACTTAATCGAAGTTTATATAACTTATATTGTGAAAGAAAATTTGGTTGTCCATGAATATTCTTAATTTTGCGTAAAAACAACACCCTAAAAAATACATTTGGTCTTGAGGCTTCGGGACTGTTTGAAAAATTAAAAAGAAACATCGTTTTGTCATTCATGATAAATAAATATTTTATTCAAAAGACTCTCAAAAACCCATGTATACTGAAAAAAGAAACACGCTGCGTGATGGTATTATAAATGAAAAGGTTTTTTTTATGGTTTTCCGACCATCAAACTAATTAATCAACCCAGCCCTTGACTCAAATACACCCACAAGTCTTACCCAATGTGATTTCAGCTGCTGCTCCAAACCTTTTCACAGTCTCTTCCATAAGCAGCTTCATGTTTGCTGGCTTGGCACCTGGAAACAAAAGAGGTTTATTTTTACTATAGTTTACCAACTACCCTCTGTTTTCTAAAGCTAACTTTTTTTATACGAACCCCGCGCCAGGCTGAAAATCAGCCAAAATGCAAGAACACGCTAAGAACCGATACACCTGAGGCTGAGGATTGACCGAGTGACTTTTTTTTGTTACACAAGGGTACAAAATCATTGATTCATTCGTTTGATTTATTTATTAGCGCGTGACAAAAAATTAAATGAATACATGATTTTTTGTAGGAGATTAACCAAATTTTCAAAATATCTAAGAATATTCAACCTCCGTAAAGACAACCAACTTACCTTAGGCTTTTGCGTGAGAACTCAGCCTCAGTTTCATCTTAATTAAGCTGGGTGCTGGGTTTGCAAATTATCATAACTTATCTCCGTAATACTTCTAAGAGTAGCTTAATTGGGAGAACTTCGGAACGGTTTTTGAGGACGATCAAGTTTCATATCTCAACACTTATATGCGAGGAGAATTAAAGTGTTGACAATCTCGCCGCATGATATTGACTCACACTTCTTAAATATCTATACTCAGTTCCTGTACCCTGTATGACCTCTCGTTAATGATTAAAAATTTTAAGAATTTACCGTTTGTTACAAAAACGCACTCAGGAACTCAACAAGCTAAATTGAGAACAACTTTTAATTTTTAATTATGTTTTATGCACAAACCTTAACTCGGATTCGAGTGCTACATGAAGTTTCTAATGATTTGGCCCTCAGATAAATCTGAACAAATAATAAAGCTAGCCGGCGCCTTTGGAAGAGTGAAACTCCGATTTCGAAAATACCATTTACTGGACACGTTATTCTTCATCTGCACTCATTAATGAACATGAAAATAGAAAGAAATTAAAAACAAACCAAAGGCTCGTAGAACAAGCCGAAATTTGCTTCAAAATATTGGACTGCTTTTATTTCTAATTTAATACGACATGCACGCATTTTATAACTTTGCAAACAAACAGACCAACCAGCACCATACAATAAGGTATATTTAAAAGAGTGTCCCATCGGTATTGAAAAACAGCAGCTACACAAGGTTGAATTGGTGCATTTTTCAGTCGTTCGGCTACTATGGCAAAATATTGTTGTCTGCAATTAATCACTACTTAAACTGGTATAAATATTTTCCCTCCCAAATAGACCGTAACGAGACTTAAGTTGCAGAACTGATTTACGAGTTTTCAGTTTTGGTTTCGTTTAAGATACTGATGAAAGTGTAAGTAAACGTGCAGCCAAGGGTAAAGCAAGGTCAAAGCTGTTTTAATCTGAGATGCGACAGGCTTTTATTTATAAATAATCGAGTAGCAAAACATTCACTAACCTTTTTTCGAAATGGCTGCTTCATAGCACGAGAGCAGACAGCCAAACACGGCTGTTAGCATTAA
Source organism: Hydrozoanthus tunicans (assembly GCA_026413305.1). Classification (NCBI taxonomy): domain Eukaryota; kingdom Metazoa; phylum Cnidaria; class Anthozoa; order Zoantharia; family Hydrozoanthidae; genus Hydrozoanthus; species Hydrozoanthus tunicans. The sequence continues at coordinate 24,453 of JAOBAT010064873.1, forward strand.
TATCTTCCACATCGCTGTAGCTTAAAAAGCTGGTTTTCAACGCAGTCTAACTCTTCCTTCAATGTTACTTCTCTGTCCTAAACTATACTACGCGGCTCAATTTATACTCTGCGGGACCGTCACTCATTCCAACCCCCAGGAGTATCTGCCCACCACTTGACCCGCCCATATTATAGCGACATATGCTCTCATTGAGTTGATATGAACCTCACTTCAAACAGTTTGATGCTGATGCATTATACTTTCCTTTGAGCTAAACTGACTATTCATGTCCAGCTATTAAAACATTAGAACCATAGGCTTTTGTGATTTTCTAAAGGAATTTTTTCAGCTCAGCATACATATTGTAGGTGTCAAAAGACTTTTTGAGTCTTAAAAGAGACATGTCACAACACAGGAAAAGCTAATTTTACGCTTTTTTCAACACCCAGAAAAGGAAATAAACACAATGAGTCAGCTTTTGAACTCAACCGACACCTTGTCACGATTTAACAATTGTCTGTTTAAGGAACCCTTAAACTCAAAGGGGTGAAATAATGCAAAAGCTTTTTAATGATGTTGACTGCAAGATGAAAAAACAAGATTATTCAAAAGAAAGTATTTTGTTATTCATGAGAATATTTGTAATTTAATCTGCCAGTGTCAAAGTAGAAACTCTAGCCATTTTACGTCTAGCTTAGCCAATCGATTCTCCGCGCGCGCTTCTCGCATGGAGTCCGTGACGTCTTTGATATTTCACAACCGGAACTGGTAACTCGAGACTTCCCCCTGCACAAAGGCTCGAGTTCCGTTGAACCATCTCAGTCCAAATGAGGAAAAAGCAGAACTTTTAAAATTAATTGACGCACTCGTCTTGTTTCCTTTAAGAGATAAAATAATAAGATTCTGGAAGTAATGTTTCCAAGGAGATACTTTTGTGTTTACTTCTACACTCGATATCTAATACTCATTTATGGCGACTCGCATGCATGTGTACTCGGTTTGTCAGAGTCAAAGAATTTCGTTTTGAGAACACCGGAAACAAAGAGAGAATAGCTTGTTACATTTATCTTTTGTCTCCGTACCGGCACCCGCTCCAAGTTTGCTCAAATGACATGTTTCTAAGCGTTGTGGTTTGTAAAAATCTAGCAAAGATTACAACCAAGGTCATTCATACCATAACGATAGGAATTTCGTACGCCATTGTGAAAATTTCCGTAGTTGTTAATTTGCAAGTTCTTTGGAAAGTTACAATTTACCTTCGGGATTTATTAATATTTTCTTTCGCTAGCTTTCTTCTGGGGGAAAAATTTAGCAAAATGATAAACACACTACTGTTCAACAAATTTCGAAACGGATTCACGCTTGAGTGCAACCTGATCTCATGATAAGCGCGTAACATTGCCCGACCCTCACCCGGGTAATATCAGGCTCAGCCCGGTGATCTCGTGATTCAGCTTCATACCCGGGTGATATTGTTCCGGCCTTTTGTAGCGTTACTTTCGCCTTTTATGAACGAAAAAGACGAAAGCGGAAGGTGTTGCAAGCTGAACTAGCTTTTAATTCAGTTGGCAAGAGGAATGTACTGATTGGTTGTTGAATCTAACGTACGCCTATTAAAGAGTCTAACTTTAAGACAAAACAATTTTCTACTGACTGAAAAACAATCAAAGTGTTTGCTCATTCATTGTGTGCAACCGGTTATAGCTGTATTTGATGGTACTGGCTAACTTGACTGGGAACACTCGTGGTCACATTTTTAATATTAGACTGATGTTAGGTTCGCCTGTACATAGTAGTGAGCGATTTTTAATCGGTTACTCGTACATTCTTTCTATAAGGATTGCCCACAAGTTAGCAAGGCCGGTCACGATCCAGAGAGCACAGCCGAAACTTTTCTGTGCGAGCGGCTTCGCCAAGACGAGCACAGCTTTCTTGATTGGTGAAGAGTTTATGCAGTATCATATAGTTCCTGTTGTCAGAAAAACCTTTCCCGAGTTTGCATGTTCCAGAAAGACTTGTATGCTGAAACCCGAATGAACTCTATCAGTAAAGCGTCAACTGTCTATATATATCGACTAAACTCAAAAAAATCTTTGCAAAACCCACTCTTTAATATTGTTTCTTTTCATAGAGTGTTGTCCTTCAGTGCCATATGAGTCAACACAACGTATCGGTAAATTCGAGTGAGGCCTTACCACTGGAACGGGATATAATCCAAGTGTCGCTGATCTACTGCATAAACAAGGAATCCCTTAAACCCACACAAAGAGAGAGAAAAAATCCCTTACCTCGGTGGTATTCCGAACCCACGACCTACGTAGCTCTAGCTCAGTTTGTTAGGGCGACGTAGGTCGTGGGTTCGAATCCCGCCGAGGTCAGAGATTTTTTCTCTTTCCCAGTCTTGCCAACCCCAGGGAGGTAAAAACCTGGAGGTGAACAACAAAAAACCGGGAGATTTAGCAAAAAAACCTGGAGATTTAATAAACTGTCCCATTTCATTGCTAAAACTATTACAAAGTCGGTGGAGGAAAACTGGCCTTTACTTATTAATATTGGTCTGGACCAGTGATTCGTGCCCAGACTCCACGCAGAGTGAAAAGCAAAGTATGTTCGGTTTTGATCGGTACCGTGCAAAGACAAGTCAAGCAAAGTGTTGGTGGTGAAGTTAAAAAAAAAACAGATCCAAGAAGCTTTGTTTGACACTCAGGTTTTTCTTGAAAAGCCGGGAGGTTTCAGGACTTTGTCGGGAGGCTAGGCCGGGAAAAATGGGTTTCCTTGTTAATGCTGTCAATCAGCGACACTTGGATTATATCCCGTTCCAGAGGTAAGGCCTCACCCCGGAGGAGTGGGGGGGAATGTACTCCCTATATTGAGATGGTAGGCACGACCGTCGTATTTTTTAGGGGTTAAAATTGCCAGTCTGGTATATTTTAGGGGTTGTAAAAAGAAATCCGATGTTAATCCCAAAGCCTGGTATCTTTTAGGGTTTAAAAACACAAAGCTATTGGACAGCTTGCAGTCCCGTGCTTTAGCAAATGTGCGTACTGATAAGAAATTTTAAAAGACGTCCTTTTTGCGAACGTTCGTTTACGCGTGCGCCTTTATTTACTGCATATCACGTTCAGCACAATAAGAGGGGACTTAGCGCCGACCCGCTAGCTACCGAAAGGAAAACTTTCAGCTTTCAATTGGTATTTTTTAGGGTAATTTTAGAACCGAGAGGTATTTTTTAGGGTAGAAAATTTTTATCCCCAGGTATTTTTAGGGTATTTTTGGGACTTTTTCGACGGTCATCCTTACCCTTTTGACCCCGAAGTACCCCCCGGGGCCTCACTTGAATTTATTTATTGTTTCTTTTACTTATTGCGCAGGTCTAAAGGGGTAAAGGCCAAGGGGGGTTGGCGAATGGATCGGGGACGGATTTATGGATGGTCAGGATTTACAGTACCTTAAACCTACATGTTATCAAGGGTTAAAATAAATACTGGAAACTAGACATCTTGGTCAACTAACTGTTGTCTAAGAGCCCGACTTCCTTAGTTACTTGTCATGAGACATAGCCAAGCAAAGCCCCACATCCGCTTATTCGGAACACCAAATGGAGGCAAAGAGGGAAAGATAAGCTCATGATCTATTTCAGCGATTTCTTTCCAAGTAACACTTCATTTGATTGAAAACGCGCCCAGGTTGACTAATTGCCTAATTGACTAATCGTAGCACTCGGCGGTAGTTTATCAATGACAATTATGAGCTAGTTCATAATTATGCAAATTTTGATGTTGTGTGCAAAAATAAAGCTCGTTTGGTTTGTCCCTGTGACGCTTCTTTGCTTCATGTTGGGGGCATGTTGGCTCGAGTGCCTTTTGCGTACTTACCAGCAGGTCTCCTGCGAGCACTTGTAACCATTGCTATATTAATAGTATACTTCTGAAGCATGAGTATTAAAGTTTCTCTTGCCGGTATGTTCGAAACCTGGTTTCAGGTAAATTGTGAAAATCAGAAAGGGTCCTGCAAAAGTCGCTTTGACACCGGAAATTCTAAAGGTAAAGAGTACAACTGGAGTGTTTCGGCCTTAAATTATCCGGTGGTTATCGCTCCGGAAGTTACAACTTTGAGAGATAGTTAGATTAGCACGATTTGAGGATCCATCGCGGACTGAATCAAAGGGCAGAATACAGTCAGTCCACTGAGATCATTCGAAAAGATAAAGATTTGAACTTTCTGTGCGATCCGAAAGATAAGATAAAATCTAAAAAATAATCTGAATGGTAATGACGGGAAGTAACAAAATTACACTGAGTGATATTGATAATATGTCACGCTTCAACGTGATATATTATAACGGAAGAGTACACTCGATTATCTTGGCTTTATCATTTTCAATTTCGTGACAGTTGAGCTGATGGACAGTTGTTTTGATATTCATTTAAAAAAAACAGTTTTCTTTTTTGGGGTTTATCACGAGATGATTCCACGTGGCAAGTGTTTGATCGTTCATGGTTTTGCACTGGTTTGAATAGACTCCCGTTTTACTTCCGCCACCGACATGCATGTAGTTGTTGTCATAACAACTCCGTTAGACGCTTGCGACTGCGCAGAAGGACTGTTGACGAATTCCAAAATTCAAAATGGCGGGCAAGAAGAAAAAAACAGAAAAGAAAAAGAAGAAGGACTCTGCAGGATTCGTAAGTTCTTAGATAGCAGTGACACGAACTCTAACATCTATTTGAGCTTAATATGAAATTTTACAATTTCAGAGTCACATTGCAAACACGTTGGTTCCTAGCACAATTTTTGCCGCAGTTCCGCGAACCCCAACGAGTCTTTCAAATTCGTGGCCAAGAGCGACTGTGCGAACACCGTCTCCTTTGGCGCTTGCCGTTGGAGAAGCAGGAAACATTGGAAGAGTTGTTCTGGGAAATTTCTCAAGGCCAGGATCAAGGGCTGAAGAAGCAGGGTGTGAAGACGATGAGAGTGCGGTCGGAACTCCAGTTCCGTATTTGACGACAAGAGTTGGCGATGCAGCTAATAGTGATTTGACCAACGAAAGAGAAATCACAGAGGAAAATGGATATGAAGAGCCGGGGTACGCATCGGTTGAGACTAGAGATAGTGGGTATGATAAAACAACAAAGTTTTACCATTTGTCAAACAAAGGTAGGAAAAGACTCGATTCACCGAAAGGGGAACGAAGGGAAACGGTTGGCAATGGAGAGGGCACTTCCGGTAGATTTTACCACGTCCTTGAGAAACATGAACGACCAGTTTACGCAGAAGTTGATAAAAGCAAGAAAACCCCGAAAGGACCGAAACCAATTGACAGAGCTAATGACGAACAGGAGGTGAGCGATTTTTCTGTTTTACTTTAATTGTTTTGAAATTGATATAACCTCCAAAGTTTCCACTCGTCGCTTGCTATTGTTCTTTGTTACAACTTACATTAGTTCCGAAATTATTTGAGGTGTCAACAGTAATTTTGTATTTTATTGCAGTCCAATATAACATTTTATTTTCATATCTGTTGTTTAGAAAGTCAGTTTAATTATCACTCCATTTTCGTAATCTAAATATTTATCATAATCTGGTAAATTTGCTAGTCAGATCGAATCAATGATTTGCTGGTATAATTTCATCTTTAACACTTTGCATTTGAACTATTTGAAAAAACGTTACATTTGTTTGGTAGATCTTGCCAAGTTAATTAATAAAATCAAAACCACTGTTTAAGTTTGTTAAATGTGCAGTCAGAACTGTGCCCTGCTGAAAATAATCTTAAAAATTGGATATGAAATAAAAAAATGTTATAAGTGGTCAGAAGCAAGAAACGGTTTGAACTTCCTCTTTTGACAAAGTGTGAATGTGACTTAGTAAAGTAATTAACTGACAGTTAACAGGCCGGGTCATTATTATGACAAATGCAGAAAGCTGTTGTTTCAAGCCTGAGTCTGCAGGTCCCTTCTTCAGACAAAACATCACTGAACAGGTTTGCAGAAAAAACATAATTTATACTCCATACTTTATTTTTCACCTCAAAATATCAAGTAGAAGTTTCTGTTTATGAATAAGTTTATATTTGCTTAATTAGATTAGTTACCATATATTTCTAAAGCTCATATCTTTTTTTTAAATGAAGCAATGATGAACATATTTCAATCAGACTTGATTGTGACTTAAAAATGCAGCTGAATTAATTTAGACTAGCTGTCTTCTCAGGTGTATAGTTTATCAGAAAGCAATTCACATGTAACGACATAAACCTTAAAGTAATATATGTATCAAGATAAAGTATATTAACCTATTGTTCTTTAAAGGGGAGGCGGTGCTGTTAATAATATTTTCTAAGCTGTGGAGCAACCAGTACCCAACCATATTTGGTCATTGAGTGTTATGGATTGAGTTAATATATCTTGTCACCAGTGGGTACTTAGGTAACTAGTGAGATAAAAATTTTCTTGGCTCTCTGACAATATCATGTAGTGGTACTAGAAACCTCTGGCAACAGTTGATCTTGAGGTGACCAATTAGAGCAATTCCTGTGAAAAGCTTGAAAAATTTATTTAAAAGGTAATAATCTATATAAACAAATTAGTGCAAGTTAAGCTCTCTGTAGTACAATTAAATACTACTGTAAGTACACAAGCATGCTAGCTTTAAGCTACCTGAGGCCCGAATGCCTGCTTAGATTTTGATGATAAGGGGCCAAAGGATTTTTGGTCTGAAATTTGGCTAGTTTTGGGATCACAAAAATACTCAGGAATTTTATGGATTGCATTGATAACATAAGTGAAACTTTCTTTATTAGTACTGTTTTATGCTAAAAAAAATTTGGATTTTTTGGGTAAAAAATATGAAGCTCCTTTAACCCCCCCCCCCCCTCTCTCCCAACATTAAAATATGTGAGTGGGCCCCCTGGGAGCATGTTACTTCTTTGAAATATAATAGAATGAATGAATTACCTTACTTTTCAAGTTTTGAACTACACACGCTTTAGATATTTCTCTGCAACTGATGATTGTTGTGAAGTCAGTAGTTAATGGTTTTAATTGGTGACTTGCCAGTACAATTATAGTGTCAGTGGTGTATATAGTTATAATAAGGATCTATAATATTAGTGATGATAATAGTGGTAAGTTTGGTTTCTCAAAATTGTATTAATGTGTTCTAATCCTCTGAGCTCCTAGCTAGATATTATATAATAATTACAGTCACTCACTGACTTTGACAAGCCCTTGAAATACCTGTAAAATTATGCAGGAGAATCCAGTTTGACATCAATTTGTGGAATATAAGAATGATAGCTTTTACTTTTTATTTTCAATCTTGAATATTGCATTTCTAGTTATTACTCCGATTAACTCCAGAGTTAATCTTGGTTATCAGCTCATATACAAGCTAAAATGACCATATATGCAAAACTGACAATGTAGTGTTGCAAAGCGGAAACAATATGGTTCTGAATAAATTTTAGCTGTCATTTTTAAGTATCAATAGTTTTGGGAATCTCTAGAAATTTATTAAAAGAATTATTCCATTCACACTTGTTGTATTTGAGATGATTTAAAGCCAATTTGAGGCTACAGGCCTCTTTGGGTATTTACAGTCTCATAAACAATGAGCGCTCTTGGATATTGTAATTGCTTAATATTATTATAGATTATTATAACCTAGTTATAGATTATTATTGTAATCAAATAATAGATTATTATAATTCAGTAAAAGATTAACGCATAGCAAAAATATGGAAGGATAGCTAAATGTATTAACAATATCATACAGGTTGATATTAATCTATATCATAAAATTCCCATCATTGTATGATTATAACAGAACAGTACACAGCTGAAACACTGCTGACATAACACAGGACTGAAAGGACATAGTGTAATACTGCTGTTAGTCTCGCATAAGATTAAATTTTTTCTAATTGATGAATGCTCAATATAGAATTTATTTATTGATAATAGTGAGGTGTAGCACCGCGTATACGCAAGACGTCAAACGTCAATTTGCCGTCTGACACTTGCCGAACTCTTGTCTTATTTTCTTGGTTATATAGCTTTACGTTGACGTGAGCTTCAAGCATAAACACGCGAGCGACTCAAATTAGTGTCAAGTAAATCAAAAGCAATTAAAATCTTATTATGAAAGTATATATTAGCAAAGAAAAAATATTTTTTGCTGTTTGTATGTCACAATTAACAAATTGTTGAGAAAAATTGCCAATTGGCACTATCTGAACAATTTCTTGTGTTTTTTCTTCAATTTAGCTAACTGAACATTAAACAGAACATCCCTTTGCTTTTTTTTACGACTTAAAATCTATTTTTGTGCTTGAAAAAAGATAAAAAAAATTCACGTGAATATCAAACGCGAAAACCCTTACCTTGGCGTACGTACGGCAAACGTAAAACGGCAGATCGACGCGGGAAAATCTTGCTGAAGTGATCACATTTCAGGTTCGCGTCTCGCGTATACGCGATGCTTAATCTCCCTACTAATGTTCTAATACTTGGTTATAATAATCCATTGCTGAAATATAATAATTTTATGAAAATGATAATCAACTGAGGCCGGTTGTTAGAAATCAGATTAACTTTAAATCAGGGTTAACTCGTAATGAAACCTATTGGTTGTCATGGTAATTGAGTTTGGATAAGGGCTAATCGTCTTTTGAACAACTGGGCCCAGGGGCAGGTTGTACCAAAGCGATTTAACTTTAAACCAGAGTTAACTCTTAGCAAAACATATTGGTTGTCATGGTAATTAACCCTAGAGTAGGGGTAATCGTTTTTAAACAACTGGGCCCATCTGTTTACTGGTCACTTAATATCAACAGTTATGAAATTAAGTCTCTCATAGATCTATTCTTTCTCAAATTGACAACATTTTAGGTTGATGATTTGTCTCTCAGTGACTACTCAAGTAGTGATGAACTAACAGACGTAACAAGCCGCCAACCAGCATCAGATGACGAAGAAAACTCATTGTCTAATAAGATGGCTGTAAAGAGACCTCTTGACTCTAGTACACCAGCACGAAGGAAAAGCAAGAAGCGAAGCACGAGCTCTGAACTTACTGAAGAAGATACTGAAAGCAAGAAAGATAAACTAACAAGCAAAAAGAAGCAAAGAAGCATCAAGAAAGGAAAACCTGAGGGGGTCGATGAGCAAATTGAAGACTCCACCGATGGTACGTTGAACAAAAGACGGAAATCGAAAAAGGGAGCTACACAAGATATTCCCGAGGAAGGTACAGCAGGACTGTCTGACAGAGAGCAACAAGCATCAAGAGATTCTTTGTTTGATAGCAGAGATGAAGAAGTTTCTCCGTCACTGAAAGCAGATTCAAGTCTCAATACCAATCAGAAAAAGGCGCTGAAAGAGCTGGAGAGGCTCGGTTTTGAAGGAGTGTCAGCGAAACTTGGCCTGGATGACTTGTCAGATGATGACGGGGCATACTCGCCACCAGCCGTGCCGCAGAACACTACAGATTTCCACGGGCAGACCAGATTCGAGCGGGAACAGTTTAACGACACCTTGTTAGAAAGCTATGCCCAGGCTTTGAATGAACAGGAAATGGCCGAGCTAAATGAAAGCCAACAATCAAATGCTGAACTAAAAATTTTTACTGACAAAGATTTGTCTGTTGAAGGCAGCTTAGTGAAGGCCGGTTCAGAGAACTTTGGCAAGGAGCGCCTTCATCATAAGTCAGCCAAGGGGGGAGGTAACGAGCCAGTGGGCGAAGTGGTCCGCAACAGCAAGTGGATTGAGGCTCATGCCGAACCTTTGAGAAGACCAACGAGTCCTGGGAGTGTTCGTGCTAAAGCAGCCCTTTGGAATCAGGCAGCTTCCAAGAATTCTCAATTACATAAGAAATTAGCGAAGGGTGGCAAGTTTGATTCCATTGAGGAGAATAAAGACAACCTTACGAGTGAAGGTAAACCGCGTGATGTACAGCAAGACACGGACGCAACGAGAATCAGAGAAGGAGTTGATCTGAGATCTTTGGGAAAAGATACTGATTTGAAGCAGCTTGATGAGAGAACGGACTCAGGATTATCTCAGCCGTTAAGTAGTTATTCTAGTCATGAAGCTGATCTACACTTAGCAATCCCAATGAGCCTTAGCAAGGAAAATACCAGCTTTTCAACCTCTGAACTGTATGACATTGACAAAGTCAAAGGTTTCACGGAGTCCCGTTATAAGGAGCGCCACCTTTTTCATGCAGAGCCCGGGTTTGTACCGCCCTTTGTTAGCAAGCAGTCGAGAGCCTTTTACCATTCAGAGCCAAGTTTGTACAGCAGTCCAAGTGGTTATAGGTAATGTTGTCACTACGTTTTTCCTCTCCCTCTACACGCTTTTTTTACATAAAGGACGGACCATCAGTGATCTCATGAAGGGGGGGGCGAGTGAGAGAAGTTGTAAAAAACAGAAGAGAATGTACATGAAATTTGTGAGAGAAATAATTCTTCACCAACCCCCATCGAGATCAACTGGTCCGTCCCTAAAATCCAGTAAATATTTTATCGAGGCTCGCTACTGTTGCCTTTGTAAGTTAATCAGTAAGATTAATACAGCGTAGACATGTTTTCTTAGTCGTTAAGCCACTTTCATTCTTGATTGTTGCTACTGTTTGTACCTCAACGTCGTTGCTAAAATTGTTTTTCAGTTGTTGTTCCACTTAACTGTTTTGGTATTTTCTTGTTGAATATTTTCTATTGTTGTAACAGCAGTACTCAAAGTTAACGTTGTGATCAGACTTCTGAAAAATAGTAGACTTGTAAGGTGCAGTAAGACGCGCAACAAGGTTCTCCAACTTGTCTCCTAACATTGCTGCCGTACAGGAAGCACGGAAATTAGTAACTTGAATTTTTTATCACTTTTCGTTTTCACTGCCAATTTTACTTCTCATACAAAACGGCCAACACCGTAACTGATAACAGGTCGTTTTACTTTAAATAAGAGAAATTTAGTAATCAATATAATAGTAAAAAGAAAATTAAAAAGATTTTTCCCAAAAAGAACAATACGTATGCACGAACAAAGCAAAATTAATTGTTATATATGTGACTATCGCCTACACAGAACAACACTGTTTTTTGTTGAAGGACTTAGGAAGGAAAACTTGATCATGTGGTCAAAGCATGTCATTTGTTTTTACCTCAAGCAGTTATACCATGTGCCATCTTCTAGTTGTTTAAAATAATAATAATGATAATAATAATAATTAGGTATAATAACGATATTAATGATATAATTCAGTACTAATACCGGTATTTTTCATTTTTGTTGTTACTATCATTATTGTAATGGTCTTTTATTGCTGTCAATGCTTTTGTAATCGCTATAATGTTTTTCTTCGCATTTGATATATTTAAGGGAGCAAAGTTGGAAGGCAGGTTTCTCCGTGACGGAAGACTCTCTTCGTGATCAACAGAAACAAATCGATCAACTCATCCAACAACAGCAACAAGTGTTTGCAACACAAGTCGAGGAGAAGGAGCAGCAACAGCGTCAGCAGAGAGAACTCATCCAGCAGCAGCAGAGGCTCCAGGAACAATTGAAGTTGATTGAACATCTCCAGCGAGAGCACCAACTGGGATCAGTCAGCCGCTCGGCAGAGACGGTCACCAGCGACAACGAGGCTGTGCTGCAGAAGGAACTCATTCAGCAGCAGCACGAAATACTCCAGCACCAGCAGGAGATTCAGCACGAGTACCAAGTGCAGCAAGAAAGGATTTTGAAACACCAAGAGAAACTGTATGATCAGATCATGAATTTAGGTAAGACTTTACATACTTATCACACTTGTCTTGACCTCTAGACCATGACAAAAACTCTGCAACCAGATCATGATTGTGGTGGTAAGACTTTTCATACTTTACGATGAAAAAAGTGTCACACTTGTCATGACCTCTAGACCATGATGTAGAAACTCTGTGATCAGATCATAATTCTAGATAAGACTTTCCCTATTTCCCTACTTGGAAACAGCGTTGCACTTGTCTCTAGACTATGATAGAAACTCTGCGTTCAGATCATGACTTCGAAAAACAGGGTTCGTACGGGCCCTGGAAATCATGGAAAACCCTGGAAAATATTTTGAAGCCCTGGAAATCCCAGGAAATCCCTGGAAAAGCCCTGGAAATTTTTCATTAACCCTGGAAAATTTTTAAGAATCTTCTTGAAAAAACTAGATTTCCCAAATGATGCACTGTTTTTTGTTTCAAGTAACAACTAAGACTTAAAACTTAGTTTTTGCATGTCGTTGTTATATTATGTCCAATAAATACAAATTTTCATGACATGACATGACAATTACCAAAACGTTGTTTAAATAGGTGATTTTGAACGTTGATATTTTCATTCTGGGTTTAAAAAGTCCTTGAAAAGCCCTGGAAAAAAACAAAAATATAGCCCTGGAAAACCCTGGATTTTTTAAGTTCTGAAGATGTACGAACCCTGTAAAAGCTGCGGGTCTGGTTTTGTGTCTAATATCAAATCCTGGTAAAATCGTGTTTTTCGGAAAGAGCGGGGAATTAGGAATACCGAAGTCCACTTTGATTTCACAACACAAGCAAAAGCGTTTTAATGTCTTTCAGCATGATGGCAGAAAGCCTCCCTTGTGTGATGTCGGTTTATCCATAGTTAGAACAAAGATTACTACTCAAACAGAGTGCGCATGCCCGAGCGGTTCTTATATCCTGAGGGCCTTTAAACTGACGTGCATTTACGATCAGTGCTTGTTATGTTCTCTTGGTGGTTTGTTCAGAACGCCAACGACAAGTTTCATGGTATCCCATGAGCAGACTTTGTATAACTATTGTATTCCAGGCCCTGACAACAATGTTCAAAAATCGCTATGCGGCTAGCGCGCGCAAGTAGTGACAGAAAGGCGCAGTGGTAATACTACCCATTAAATCTTACGCACAGGCCTCTACCGTGCTGTATTTCCAAAGCTTAGCGAAATTAATGGTTTGAATTTTCTCTGAGCAGAAGCTCAACAGAAGCAGATCCAAACTAATATCGGCCGACTGAGCCCCAACGGAGATGACTTGGCAGAGATTCGTCTCCGAGAGCAGCAAATTGTAGATCTTCTCAGCGAGCAAAGACAGCAGCAGCAGCAGTACGAAGAGCTGAGTAATCTCCAGCGGCAGCGCCTCGAGGAACAAGCCAGGTTTCTGGAGGAGAGAAAGGTGAATCGCCGTACAATCGATATCTTAATACAGAGTTCGAGGTCTGTACGTAAAAAATATATGCTTGAGATTTTTCAATGTACAGACTGAGCCTGGCGAGCTCGAAGACCAACTGGGCAAATATTTACCTGACTTACCAAGAAAACGAGGTTTATTACCAACTTCATTTTTTGGCCAGCAAAATAGAATAAAGCGATTATCTCTGCGCGTTCGCGTTAGCGAGATATCAGTCCAATAACTTCCCGGTTCTGTATGGGACTAATTTTCGGCCAATTAGCACACAGGATTTGATTATTATTCCTAAAAAAATGACTTGCCGTGTATTAAATTGCAATGTCTTATTACTACTTCTCCGCGATGTGTTTTTGAGAACTAATTTTTAATTAAAATAAAAATCTAACAAGACTATTGATTTAAAGGACTTAAAAATTTACAGCATGTTGCTTTTGCAGTTTTTTGCCGCAATGAATAGATTAAGTTGTATGAGAAGAAGAAGGCGGTCAGCGACTACTATATTTGCGGTTTGAAAGGCCAATTTTTTATTTTGGAGAGGGAGGAGTTAATGTTTAAGATCAGCGAAGCCTTAAAAAATTGTTCTTGCTACTAACAGACCCTTGAACAGCAGCAGGAGGTTTTGAGGTCAAAGGTGAGTGAGCAGGAGAGCGTCACCAGGCAGCTGGAACAGCAATTGGAGGAACTTCGGAATGAAGCTGCCAGTGTGGCGAAGAATCTAACCGATAAATCTGTCCAGGCAGAGAGGACGGACAAGAGCCAGTCAACTGAAACGTTCATGCAGGTATGTTTTCTTTCTTCTTCACAAGTTGAACAGTCTCTCCAACAAACAAACAACAACAACAATCCTTTATTTGTACCTTTGGTAAAGTTAACAGTTTCTTATAGATTCCTTTCTTGGCTGGTTTTGCAATTAAGATACTGATCAGATATCTTTTAGAGAAACTGATACTATCGAAAATTGTAACTAAATGGTAGACATGAACATTTGTTGGTACGGGCTCCCTAGAATGGTAGAGCCAATCGAGCTAGGGTGCGCTTAGAACGTTCAACGTCCTTCCTTCAATCCTCCCTTCCACCAGTCCACCATGCCAGCAATAAGATCGGCGAAGGTGCCAAGTCACCTCTTTATCCTGTAGGTTATTTACTCCTTAAGTTGTAGCATATCCGCTGACAACCTTCTCGGCATAGAGTAACCTATTGGTGAGTTTCAACTGACGTCATTGTTTACGTTCTGCTTCATTAGCATACGTTTTAAGTCGTAGAAAAAACAGTGATAAACAAAAACTGACTTTAAAACTGCTTTTTAAAGAATGCTTATCAAAACTGATGAGTGATCGAACTTTTGGTTCTATAACCGTAGTTTCAAAGAGGAAACTATCGCTCAAGGAAATGCAAAACAACTGGAGGCAAGAACGATAATGAGCCATACACCTTTGTAAAATTTCCAATTTTTAAAACCATATCTGGGAAAGGTTACTCAGCATATTAATCTCATATTTTCAGAGAAAGTTTGTTCCGCAGAAGCATTATTTTCATTATTCAGAAGCTTTGTTTCTGTAGCTCAATGAGAAGGAGAGTGCGTATGCTAATGAGGTAAAAAATGTAAACAAAAACTCGCCTATACGAGAGCATCCACTCTAAGTTCTGGGTCGTACCTGAGGTTTCTCAAGCGTACTTTTTATCTCTTGTCCCGTAATCAAACTAATGAACTTAGAAACAAAATGTAGAATTATGAAACAGAGTAAGATGTTAAGTCCTACCCTAAAATTGGTTTTACTAGATTTAGTATTTTCAGTTGGAAAGATGTCGTACTCTGTAGGTTGATCCCCCTAAGATCCTACGTCTCTAGAAATTTGCCGTCGTGGAGTTTGGATAGAATATAGTTAACAATACGCACGGTAAGGCCTGGGTTCAACTCCTGTCACCAGACCTTAAAATGATTTATGCGTCCTTTGCTCAGTATCTGCAAACGGTTAGACTTCGCGTTTTCTCGCAAAGCATCTTGAATTAGCGTTCCAGTCTCGATTTCATTTTTGGGCTCAAAAACCTAACGTTGCGCTCCTCTAACCGATAAAAATAGGTCAGGGTTATGTAGGTTATGCTGAACAAACTAATTTTTCTTAAATGATTGTGTTTAAAGTTTGTATGTACACCATTTGTTCGAGATCTTTACTCATTCCCCACCTTGGTATATATAGTAAACTTTCTTAAGGGAAGCCTGGCTAGGGGCTTTTGAAATCTCCATTTATCTTTACCCGGTAAAATAATCTTAAAAAATGAACCAAATGCCATTGAACTTTCTTGAAACGCCTCGGTTTTTTTCTTCTTTTCTTATCCAAGCGCTTTACAATATATTTAGTATTGTACCTTGTTATGAAAACCGTTAATATTATCGTTAGGTAAGCGTTTCACTCTGGTTGAAATTTTGATTGAGTTAATTATCTTTGTTAATACGCGCGTCACAACTGATAATTAAGTCATAGCTCGCTTTAATCTTTGAGCTGCAGGATTTTTGCGGTAATTTTCAAATTCCGATTCCGCCCTAAACCATGACTGACAAGAGCCCGCCTACTCGGCCCATGCCTCGTGGTTGTCTTCCGGTCCCTCGCTTCTGTTTTACCAAGCTTCGTTCATCGCGTGAAAAAACTTGTAAAGTAATCGTAACGAAGATCTTTTTTTTACTAGGATACGTAAAAACGCCGATAAGTGATCCTAAGATGACTTTATGAGTCGAAAATCTTTTTTTCTTAAATCAACTTTTAACTTTGCACCATTTTGGTATTAATTTTTTTATTGTAGAAACGTTACCTCAGTTACTTTTATTTACTGTATACAAATATGTCAAATTATTGTGAAGAAAAGCGGTATGTATAAATGAAAAAACTTGTTAAAGCATTTAACTTCATTTTCTTAAGTCCGTTGATGAACGAACAGGAACGCGATATTTCTTTTGGGTTTTACAAGTTAGTTTCAAAATAAATTTACAGATAATTTCTGGCCGGTTTAGCTACTGTGTAGCCAAAACCTTGTTTTGTACCACCTGATGCAAAACCTTTCTATTGTGATACTTACAGGAAGATGCCCATTCTGGAAGAACTAAACCCTCTTCCAGAAGCAAACCGCGAAGTTTTTCAGCTGAATCGGAAAATGACCTTGAAGTAGGCAGACGCCATCGACATCGTGACTCGAAGTCAAGAAAGTCTGGCCCCAAAAGAGCAGAAAAAGAGAGAAGAGAATTAGAGGATACCAAATCCAAATCACAAGACAGGATAGAGCTGGTGCAATATTTGGCCAGCGGTCGACTTGATGTGTTGGAGAGTGAGAAGAGCGCAATGCTGGAGTTGAACTCTTCGTTACAGGAAGAAAACAGAGCTTTGAAACAACTGGTCGCGTCTCTTCAAAAGGGAGGTAAATGTTGTCATCCACCTCTTCTAATTAGTTAGATTAGTCTGAGTACAAAAAGTTTACTAACTTCTGCTTTTGTGGCCTTAAATTATTACAGGTGTGCCTAACGGGTTTCCGGATGAATAGTGAATTGGCATAAAAGTGGGGTGGGGGATTGCTCTAGGTTTTGTTCCGGTAGGGGAAGGTGGGGTGGGGCATTGCTCTAGGTTTTGTTCGGGCAGGGGAAAGTGGGCTGGGACGTTGCTCTAGGTTTTGTTCCGGCAGGGGAAAGTGGGCTGGGACGTTGCTCTAGGTTTTGTTCCGGCAGGGGAAAGTGGGGTGGGGTATTGCTCCAGGTTTTGTTCGGGCAGGGGAAGGTGGGGTAGGGCATTGCCCTAGGTTTTGTTCCGACAGGGGAAAGTGGGGCGGGGTGTTGCTCTAGGTTTAGCATTTTCTAATTTTGGTGTAGCAAAACTTGTATATTTGAGATTCGAATGCTGCTTCATAACGCGAAGGAAAGAAAGAACAGAGCAAAACAAAAAAAAAGTGACATTGAATGTTATTGTTTACAAGGGCACGGTGAATACCTAAAATAAAATAAAACCCATAATTAACTTTGCTGTCAAGAGAACTCCAGTCATGTACAATATTTATTGGTGTTGACCAATCATTACAGCTACTGAATTTTCTGAGTCATGTTCAATATTGATTGATATTGACCAATCACTACAGCACTTGACGTTCCTTGGCATATACAGTATTGATCGGTATTACCCATGCAGTCATCACAGCTTTTGAATTTACTGTGCCATATACAATATTGATCGGTATTGACCAGTCATCGCAGCATTTAATGCTAGTCAGCCATATACAGTATCAATCGGTATTGACCAGTCATCACATAGTTTAAAGTTACTCAGTCTTGTACAATATCGATCGATATTGACCAATCATCGTAGCGTGTGAAGTCAACTGGTCATATACAATAACGACCGGTTATTGACCGCATTTGGAACTGGATCGTACGCATTATTGACTCGGTATTAACCAGTGATGTTGGCCATCTGTTCTCAGGAAGCGGCTCGTCGCTGGTTTTTCAGCAGCAAGTGAAGGAACAACAGCAAGAGATTAAAGTACTAAGGAACACGATCCACCGCCTGAACGTCGAGTTGAGCCGCTTTCAAGCCAAGTATCGACCCGTCACGTTTGAGGTAAAGACTTATTATGGCTTTGTGTCATCCGTGAGATGTATTTGTTTTGAGTTATCATTATCATTTAAATGAGTGAATAATAAAAAGTTATATTAAAGAGTCAGTGCATGGTTAGTGCTCGCGCCTCCCACCTCTGTGGACCCGGGATCGAATCGTGGGTTTGCATGTTGTCTAAGATTTGTCGATCTTCTTCTGACTCTGAGGGTTTTTCTCCGGGTTCTCCGGTTTTCTTTCCTCCACAAAATCGACTTTAAATAACGCCAAGATCTGTGCCGAGGGCCGTGTGTTAGATAACTTCCACACGGTTAATATGTTTACCCTCGTTAAATAAAAAAAGTTTAGTTTAGTTTATCCCCCAAAGTGGAGGTTGCTAGTGGTGGATGTTAATGAGCAATAGTCCCTG
This sequence comes from Hydrozoanthus tunicans, assembly GCA_026413305.1. Classification (NCBI taxonomy): domain Eukaryota; kingdom Metazoa; phylum Cnidaria; class Anthozoa; order Zoantharia; family Hydrozoanthidae; genus Hydrozoanthus; species Hydrozoanthus tunicans. Next base: position 42,643 of record JAOBAT010064873.1, read on the forward strand.
AATTGTGCGTATACTCGATTTTAAGGGGGTAACTGTTTAAATAGGCATTAGATTAGTTTCTGTTTTATCTCATAAAAGAAAATGAAAAAAAACCTCAAAAAATATCAGTTTTGGACGATTTTCTAAGCCATCAAACCTAAGCACGATTGTTATAACCCAGGCGCCTGTTTTACAACTCTTTCTAAAGTTAAGAACTAAGATATTGTTTTTCAACAAGCAAACTTGTTAGTCTATACAAAGCCGCTTACTTTTTGCAATAGCCGTCAAAGTGATCGAGCAGAGACGGGCGTCTGCACGCAGGCTACAAACTTGTTTGCCGCAAAAAATGGCTCCAATTACAGTATTAATCTTTAGGGCCCGTTCGGTTTAGGCCTATTCCAACTATTCCGACTGAAATTTTGAAATTCCGTCCAGATTGCCAGGCGATCGGAGATATCATTTCAAATTTCAAATTCAAAAGAGTTAAACCACTGACAAATGTTTTACTCGTAACTTCGCAGGAAAAATAGCCACACGAGCTGGACAAAACCCTATTCCATGTTATCTTAAATAGGTCCAAACGAATGCACCCTAAGATTTATTTGTCACTCGTTTGTATCTAATATACTCACATTCCGGTTTCCCTACCCAGGAGGTGGAGGGGTTCTCGTTACCCAGCAGTAGAGAGGCCGCCCCCTGGCTGGTGAGTAAGCCTTGCTTCCATTCCACCTTTCAATATTTGTCATTCTAGAGCGCATTTTGTGTGTTTTAGTCACGAGTGGCTCAAGTATTCGTAACTTCCCTTTACAACTCCTCAGTGCTTTTAGTATCTTTATGCCGTGGTCAATTACTATCGCGTATACAAAGTCGAAATCTAAAGTTAATATGAACACAGAAATCGATGATTAGCGGTAACAGCAAAAAATTTTGATACCAAAATAAATCACATCGCTTCTGATAACCTTTAACAGAGAAAAAATAACGTACGTAACCTTTGAATCATTAATTCGACACACATTGCGAATCAACCGGTCCTACGCATGCGCAAGCTTGAAACGTGGTAATTCATCTGTCGCATGACTTCTCACATTTACACTGAGGAAGTCCGAAGGTTTCGGACGAAACGTCCGTTAACCAAAAAAAAAAAATACGTCTAGAGAGAAATTCAAACAGTTTTTTACAACTCTTATAGGCTAGATGAATAACCTCACAGTTAATTAACTTTAACACTGTTTCTTCATAGATCAACACAAAATATCTGGCACCACTATTCTTGGCATACGATGACAGACTTAAGGAAAAAGAACGTCTGTTAAGAACCTATGACGTAGGTGTTGCTCTGTTTTTCTTCGTTATATTTAATTCAAGAGCAAACTTACTTTGCCTTTTTAAGGGGGTTTGCTCGAAAATGTTTTGCGCTGCAGAGTTTTGGAAACAGATTCCCAGTTTTCAGGCATTATATGACTCGTGTGAAAGACTAATAGCATTGGTTTTTTTCGTTAGTCTACAGTATAATGTGTTGTCGGGGAAATATTTATGCACTGTCTTTCAATAATACCACACACTTAGAAACTTCCTCTGAAAAGTACCCTTCTACAATCTGTAAGCATTTTCTGCGGCTTTCTGTGTAGTGGAACAGAAAAGAAAAGAAAAATCGATTTTTTGCGCAACGACGTTTTTCTACGTATCGCAAACCGTTGACAATTGCTTGAAAAAAGATCAACCAGAAAAAAACAAAGAATAGTCGATTGTTTAAGAGAGAAAAACGCGTACATTGACATTGAAGCTCGATAAACGTTCTAAACGGCGTGCATGTTACCTAATAGATAAATTTAGCAAACATCGTGACCTCTGTTTACGTGCACGCTCATCACGAGGTCCTAAGAAGAAGACGTCACGTTGCCAACGCAACGCGAAAACATCAAAACCCCGTCCTGAAACACAGCGCAACGTCTCCATCGCAACGCCTTAGGACTTCGAGCTCTGCGCGCGCACGTAAAAGAGGTGTCATATTGTCGCCCTTTGTCTTTGCTAAATCTTTCTGCTATGACGTAGCTTGCGTAGTGTTAACGTTACTTTTTGACAAGTTTTTTTTTTGGCGCGCAAAAGTTTGGGTCATCAAATCAACGGAAGCGCAAGCTTTGCAGGGTAACTATGACGTCATTAGGCTCTCAGTGAAGGTGCGCGGTATAAATGGTTGTGGCATTATGTGTGTGGGCAGCTATTGAGCAGTACGATAAGCGTATGAACTTGAAGAAGCTTAGAAAAAGTTTTTTTAAACCAAAACCTTTTAGAAATTAAAAAAGTAGCATAAGCTTGCTAATGGTTGCACTTTTAAACACTCGAGAGTTCTAAAAGAAATAGTTCTGTCCTGTGTCTCGATCCCTACTACCACAAAATCAACTTTCACGCCGACATCTGTGCCGTTGAGCGACTAAACAAAAGCCACTGGCTTGGGAAAATGGGCAACCACTCCCAGCGTAACGACGATATATGAATTTAGTTTAGTTTGTTTATTTTAGTCGTTGTGTTTCTCTAGCTTCTTGAGTATCCACCAACTTCCCAAATGCATCCAAAGAACGATAGAAACACAATAACCATGAATTGTTTAAGGAGACAGCGTGGCTCAGTCGTTAGATTGCCGCATTAGTATGCAGTCGTCCCGGGTTCAAATCCCACTCTGACCACTGACTGGGTTTGGCTTCAGTGATCCAAGAGTCAAATCTTCCCCGTATGTAAATAGCCGAGTGGTCTTCTCCCATCAGTTGCGGTTCCTAAGCGTAATCTTGTTTCTTTTATTAGTGGATACTGACATGTAATCGGGGCTCTGTCCTGTGTCTCAATCCCTACTACTTTGGCAAACTTAATAAATTTCATAAATGTTAAACGGTTTGAATGGTTTTTACAGGAGGAGCTGAGTGCGTTTAGAGCCAGAGTAATGGAGGTAGTGAAAGAAAACCAGCAACTGCATCTGGTACGCAAACTATTTCGATATTTTGTCACTGGTTTTAGTAATGGACGGCGTGATTCACGCAACGAAACTCTAGTGCTATGTTCGAAAACCGCTCACCGTATAATGAAGGAGGGAGGCGGAGGTGTTGTCGCAGTGATAAGATCTCTCCCTCCCAATCCTGAGGTCCCGGTTCGATCCCCGGCCTGATCGAGAGTTGAATATTTGGCCGACTTCTTTCCCGCTAAAGGCCACTCAGCTTTCCATCCTTCCGGGGTCGGTAAAATGAGTACCAGCACACATGGACCGCTTTGAAGTGGCTGCAAATAGATATTGTTGTTTTCGGTTGCAAGTTGCGCCTAAATATGCTTCCGGTGTGCCGGTGGTAAACCTTTGAGCATTAATATGGAAAGGGGGCTATATAAATGCACCACTTTACTTTGGATTTCTTCAAGAGGAATCTTTCTTCTTGACTTTAATCTTTTTTTAATCTTCGTTTCTGCAGTCGAGGTCTTTGTAATAAAAGATATCTTAATCTTTAAGCCCCGTTATACGAGCAATTTTTTCCTTGACAAGTTTATACTTGCCAATTTATGTTGCTCGCGTAAATAATAAATAAGTTTCCTTTACCATTTTTTTCTATCAGAAAGTTTCCTTACTCGTGTAGACGACGAGCAAGTTTTCCTTGACAGGTTTCAAGTTCTACCTGGGCATCATTTTCCTTGTTGTCCATCTACACGAGTTTCAGAATTGACAGTTTTTCGTTATCAAGGATGCAGCTTTTCTTGTCCAGTTTTTCCATCTACATGAGCACATTTTCCTTGTCAAAACAAACCTGTGGGAAAAAAATGCTCGGATAAACGCGGTTTAAGTGTCTTTAAGATATTTTAACAAGCATTTATTAATGTCATTTTTTTGTTTTAGAGCCAAAATAAGGGATCTCCAAGCAATCTTGATGCCGACGAATGGTGAGTGTTAATTTTCTTACTATCACCACTACTCTGTTTCCAGTTTAGGTATATTGCGAATAGTGGTGGCGACGCGATTTTCTAAACGTTGATAACTTGAGTGTATCAAGTCGATCATGTATAACATCCAATCCCACGTTATTACCATTTCTATAAGAATCTATTTGTTTGGGAAATCTAGGTTCTTATACGCAGATTTTTACTTTCCCCTCTTTAAGGAAACAGCTACAAGAGCAAGCAAAACTCGTGGTTGAAGAAAACAAGGTGCTGATGGAGCATCAAGAATTACAAGACCGAAAGATGAAGGAACAACAGCGATCCCACGCACATGAGGGTTTGTCAATTTCTTTCTTGATATAATTTGGTTTAGTTTTGGGTGCCAAAAAGTCCCTTTCGACTTTGCCTTACTGATAGTTTGTAGTCAAAAATTCGTCAGTTAGTTTTTCGTCCACAGCATTATTGAAAGTTTTCTTTGCAGCGGTTATAGGTGTCGGTCCCAGAATCTCTCGACCCCTCCCCACAAAGGGTGGGAAGGAGAGGGACTGGGAGGTCCTGGAACCGACACTGTGAACGACTACGAAGGTGTTGACGATGTAACCAGAGTAAAGCCCACCGCACACTTGTGCGATAGCATGCAATTTTCGTCGCATGCAATTGAAATTGTTGTCGCACATTCACCG
>JAOBAT010064874.1:0-23934 GCA_026413305.1 Hydrozoanthus tunicans
CCCCCCCCCCCCCCCCCCCCCCCCCCCCCCCCCCCCCCCCCCCCCCCCCCCCCCCCCCCCCCCCCCCCCCCAGAAAAAATGAAAAAGATTAATACGAGTTGTTGTTTTTCACCCTATAATATCAGATGAACCCTCTTCCCGGTTCCTTGTCCCGTATCTTATCCTGCTCACTGTAACTATTACAACAGCCATTATTCTGTTCTGTATCCAAGATCTCCGCTAATCTCCTATTCAGCCCTAGCCTTTTTATCTTCACAAGCCTTTGGAAATATTCTGATGAAATATTACATAAGACAGGGCCTTAAATCCGTGTGTTTAGTAAACTTATTTCTGTAACTAGAGTCGAGGGTTGAAGCGAAATCTTGAATCATGAATCACGGCTAAAAAAGCTAAAAAAAGTGAAGGAATCATGAATCACATCATCTCGCAGGCAGTGAATCATGAACCATGGACAAAAAATAAATGAATTGATCATGTATCGTGAAGAAATTCTATAAATGAGTCATGAACCATTTGTCGCTACCTGGGAATCACGAATTATCATACTGAAAAGATTCCGCTTCCATCCCCGAAACTAGAACAAACGTTTCATAGTATCGATATCGATCCATCAGTTGAACAACATATTACTAACAACCTGGTGTACTCTTTTTGGGCCTGGCATGGCAAAACTGCAACACCTTATACAACATGTAACTCGATTTAGTGGCCAAGCCAACAATGTAACATTGGAAGTTTTTAATCCCTTTAAGAGTTCGTTGTGTCAGGATTCCAATGTGGCCATTACGATTATTTTGTGAGTGAGGTTTGAGTTCCTTTTTTTTACTACCTTAAAAAACGTGGTTGAGAACGAAGGCCTTCGTAACAATACCTTCTATAGCTATTATTCTGCTTGTGCAAGAAAACTTTGACTTATTTATTTATTTATAACCATATTTAAACAGGGGGCATTCTCACGCGAGTGATTTTCAGAAAGGCCCTGGTAAAATGAAAGTTACAAATAGTTGAAAGTGGACATTAAGAATTAGCTACAACAATAAAAGTTTAAAATATCTATCTTTTAAGAACTAATTTTAAAACCAATAACAAAAGTTCAGCATCAATATTCGTAAATAACCGTGCATGTACTTCTGCACGTACATCGATGTAATTCAAAAATTCCACACCTATGTTTTGACTACAGACACAAAGCAAGACCTATGCCACCCTAATCCTTACCTTAATGGTGGAAAATGTCTCCCAGTCTTTTTTGCTAATAGTTACGATTGTGTATGTGGTCTGCAGTACACAGGGCCTCATTGCGAAGGTAGGTCAGCGGTAGAGCACGAAAATAAGTTATGTGGTCTGAAACTTAAGGGAAAAGTTCAAAACAATGGTACTTCCTAGGAACCCAATTTAGGGGGTGGGGTATTATGTGCCGCCACCCACCACCTTTTTTCAAAAATGCTGAATTTCTGGAGCAAATATCATGTTCAATGAAACAGATATTGATTAAGTGCTTGAGCCAACGCCTTCTTTGTGGAGAGAGGAGTCGAAAATACAATAAAAACCAACACCCCTAAATCAGGTTTTTGAGAAATTGAGCTCTCAAAAAGTGGGGAGGGGTGGGGTAGGGTGTATGTGCCGCCACCCACCACCTCCCTCGACAAAACTGGGTTCCTTAAAAACACCGTTGTTTTGACTTCTTCCCTAAAGTAAAATGTTGTGATTAAGGAAAAAAGTTATCAGCACATAAAGTGTAACAGCCCTGGGTATTCTTGATATTACATTTTAGGTGTGGGCGTGTTCGCTGAACAAGTACCCGACGATGACGAAGACGTTGACACTAACACCGATACTGACGAGGGAGGATTTCCTTCGACAATTGCATCCCCGACCCATCGTACCTCAGAGAGGTCAACTGTTGTAATTGCTAGTACCAATCTACCAACTAAACCTTGCCCAACAACTTTAAAACAAAATGTTAAACCAAAACCTTCTGGACCCAACCCTAGTCCCACAAAACCGCCATCACTGGCTGGTGCCCCTCAAATACCACCTCCAGGAAGCAGCCCTGGGGTAGCCCTTCTGACTAATGCTGTAGCCTCACCAAGTCCTAATGGTACCCCTGGGGCAACCCTTGCGCCTAGTGCTACAGAAACACCTGATCCAAACGGTGCCCCGCCTGGAGTGGTCCTTCCATCAGTTGCCTCATCACCACCTGAAGCCTCGGGTATTTTTCCACCCGGAGTTTCTGTTCCCCCTTAGCGGTCCAGCCAGAAATGACTACGCACTCAAGTGTCACATCATGTATGGCAGTAGCCTATTGTTTCATACCATATTCAGGAAATGGTTGTTTTGCGTTAGGAAGTTCCTTTAGTGTTTGCTAAACGATATTTTTTAAAGTCCCTATCAGGCTTATATTCTTAGTTTCCAGATGAAAAGTAGAACGCTTTAGTAATAGTAATTTTCGAAAATTAAACCTTTTCTCGCCGTTCCTGTTACATATTTTAGACTTGAAGCGTGCAATGATGACGTAGAAGGAGGCGTGAAGCAGAGACAATCGTTTTTATCTAAAAAAAATTAAATTCGGGCTACAATAGTCAAACTGTTATAACTTTAATCAATTAATTATCCCCTTGAAATTGTTTGAAACGAAAGTTTTTTAACAGAAATGAATATTTTTAATCAAAAACCACATAACTCACCGCTGCTACGTTACAGGTTACCAGTCTCCGGCCTGCTCGATCAAAGTTTACACTCAGATCTTTTTTTTATTAAAAAGCATACTTAGACGTGGAAATTTTCTTTGGTTATTTGAGTTTTGGGTTCACAGATGACAACAGTTTTAATCCAAAAAATAAAAAAATATGCTTGATAGGGACTTTAAAACCTTTTGGAGGGGACAAACAGGCGATAACTACGCACCAGATCAACAACAAATCAATCAACCGTAAATGAAGCGAGAGTTTGCTTTCTATGGACTTTCTATGGACACAACTGTGCATCTTAATTCTCCTGTAGCTACTTTGAGTGAAAATAATAAACTTAAATAGTTTAATATTACCAAATAATAATAAAAATAATAATAATAATAATGATAATAATAATAATAATATCTAGCGAGCTAATCGCCCTTACTTGTAGTCATGGACTGAATTGCGAAGGACGCAGCTCAACGAGGTCGGACCGAAAGCCAGTTAAGGTGCATATTGCTGCCGCTATACGGCCCATGCATGACCTCGGAGCACAGCTCCACAGCCGGATAGAATTAGCTGGGTGTCCATTTTGTTGAGATAGAGCCCGGAGAAAAACCCTCGGAGTCAGATTGAGATCGACAAGTCTCAGCCCACATGCGGAACCCAGGACTCCATCCCGGGTCCACAGTGGTGGGAGGCACGAGCGCTAACTGCTCGGCCATCCTGAATCCCCTTAAAAAGAAAAGAGAAGGAGCTGCTCCTGTAAATTGCATTTTCTTTCTTTCTTCGCAAACGGTCAGGAACCACAGTGCAATAATTAATGACACCACTACCGGGCCCTATGTAACAGACTTGGTTGAATCTAAACTGCACCTGATATTTCACAAATCTTTTGCCAGGTCACAAGATATCGATTTTCCACCAAGTAATTAAGTTGTAAGAAATTTTTATCAGGTTTGTTTTAGGCAAGGCCATTCTAGTGTTAATGCCAATAAATGGATACATCTTTATTTTCTTGAATGCACCGGAACACAACCTGGAGCACACCGCTTCTAGTTTCCCGCGTTAAATCTCTTCCTTCGATCAATTTAAGGTCATTTCTCTGTTTTGCATTGCGCAGCTCCTCTGCGCATTTTCACAATATTTATATTTGCCGAAAATTTCACACTAATGGCTCAATTTTGCCTAACGATTCGTGTATTCGCTGACCAGTATCGACTTCATTCATTTGGACACAAATCGAGGCGTACTTATCCACACTCACCCCAGGCCCCTCGCAGAAAATACCGTTTTGATGCTAATTTTTTCACTATTTTGCTGAATATCTAAAAACTGAAATTGGGGACGCCCCTTTTTCTTTTTCGATTTTGTAACAAAAATAACTTTTCGCAACTGGTGCAAAAATTTAAACAATAACTATCGATAAAAAGTACAGAATTTGGGTCATTGAAATCCTACTGGTGCGTAATTTTTAGCCCATTTCAACTAGGAAAGAGGTAATTTTAACGCTGAATGATAATTTTGATTAATGAAACTAGTTGACAAAGCTCTGTAAATGTGTAGCTTAGCTGAATGAAAGTTAAAAGAAAGTGATAAGAGTATAAGTCACCCTAGTGTACATCAGTAATAGTTTGTTATTGGCGGCCGGACAAAAAAAAAATGGGATAGTGGCGACTAAATTGGCATAAAATAACCATATTTTGACATTCTGTAACTCCAATTGCAAAACGAAGTTGGTGACCCCCACTTTTTATTCCATGTTTGGAGTCAACATATACAAAGGAACAAACTGACAAAGTTTGAAAAAAAACTATGTGCGAATTTTTTTCAGGGTAATGACCTTAAGGACACAACACAGTGGTCTGACCGAAACTCGAACTCGGGACCCTAGTCGAACCATTAACTGCTCGGCCACTGCGCCGCCGACAACAGCGAATGAACAAAGAACCCCATAAACCCACACAAAGGAATTGAAAGAGAAAAACTCTGACGTCGGTGGGATTCGATCCCACGACCTACGAAACAAATCTACGTTGCTCTATCCAACTGAGCTACACACTTTTTATTATAAGAACCAGTAAATTTGGCCGAGGCTCATTGTTCTTAATTTTTGGCAATTTGAGCCTCAAATTGTTCTTAAATTGTTCTTACTTATAAGTGTTAAACACACAAGAACAACTTAAGAACTAGTCTACCCAATAGGTAACTGAGTGCTGCCCTGTAGACGGGAAGTGCAACTTTATATTGTTGCTTGCAGTAGGAGTCACCTAATTAAATCAATAAACATCGTTTGGCTGATTAAGATCTGCAGACGGACTTCACCTCGCCGTTGTTCATTTTCGAACAACGGCGAAGTAGGTCGGTCTGTATATAGAATATAATACAGACGGACCTCACCTCGCCGTTGTTCATTTCCGAACAATGGCGAGCTAGCTAATATATTCCGAGACAAGGAAGAAAACCGGGAAACTTGAATGATACCATTGAATCAAACTCTTTCACTCAGTGAGTTATAGAGTGAAAGGAAGCGGGCGACTTGGACTTATAAACTGGGAAGGCGCGCAAGGAATGGTGGTAAAAAAACCCGGTGCATCCTGGGTTAAAATCGAAATTAGAGTCGCTGCCTTGCTTCGCCCGCTTCAGGCTCGCTCCGCTGCGGCAGCAACAATTTGAGGCTCAAATTGCCAAAAAATTAAGAACAATGAGCCTCGGCCCAATTTACTGGTTCTTATAAAAAAATTGAATAAAAAGTAATCCTAAGGTATTGCAAACATGTGTTAGAAAGCAAATTGTAAGGACCAACTTCACGTAAGTATATATACGTGCGCTGCGAATAATTTGAAGTAATGACTGATTGAAACTGTAAACCGTTTCTGTATTGCTATAAGTCAAATGTTGAAGCTCGGTAAAATTTCAAAATAGTTATCAAGCCCGAGCCTCAGCTTGTCCTTAACTTGTTCTTAAATTTTGGCCAATCTGAGCCTCGTTCTTGTAAAGTTGTTCTTATAAAAAAAAGCGTGTACAGTGTAACGTGGAGTTTCCCAGAACCTGGCCGCACAATCTTTTTCTAACATGTTGAATAAGACAAAAAAGCCCTTTAATAAGTGGAAACATTTTATTGCAATTTTCTTTTATTAAAGCGCAACAAAATTTTGACATACTGTTCTTCGGAAGTTTGCTTAGAACTCACTTCTTGAACTTTCTAACAAAATGCATTTGTTTTCCGACAAAGAAAATTTATCAATTATCTGGTTATTTTCCATTCATTTAAATTTCAATGCAGTTTTGATAAGTTTTTAACATTATTTAACTTATTCTGCGCTTTTTAGTAAATATTCCAGTCAACAGCTTAACATCTCGCCGAGTGAATGCGTGTTTACCATTGGCCCCTTCTACATCTGACACTAGTTTCTTTATGCAAGTTTATTCTCAACACACCATTTAATATGAATAGAGTTTGGATCAGCATCAACGCAGATAAGCGGATCAGTGTGACAGGGACAGTCCGAGTCTGTTTGACAAGACTCAAGCTCTAACACGCACGTTGTGGTTGGAACCCGGTTGTTCTGTAGGAAGATAATTTTAAAAATATCTCTAAAACTGCCACTCTTCACTAATAATAGATAGATAGATGGACAGACAGACAGACAGACAGACAGACAGACAGATAGATAGACAGATTTGATAGGTACATAGATAGATAGATAGATAGAGAGAGAGAGAGAGAGAGAGAGAGAGAGAGAGAGAGAGAGATAGGTAGATGGACGGACGGACGGATGGACGGATGGACGGATGGATGGATGGATGTATGGATGGATGGATGGATAGAAAGATAGTAATAGTTAGTATTCGTCTAGGTCTACACTCGATCTAGTCGAGATACCGAAGGTCTAGATCTATCTCCTTTTTAAGAATGATTCAAGTATTATTTTATCTTTTTTATTTTATCTTTTATCTCATATCTTATTTGAGCTGTTGCTTTGTTCAGCTTAAAAACATCAAAACCCTGGCAAGAACGATTATACCATGGATACTGAAGCAGAACAACCTTGCTATTTGAGTCTCTCCTGAAACAAGTACGAAAAAAGCTAAGCATACACTACCGTACTAGTCTGAGTTTCTTAATAATCCTGAGATCCACTCTAGAACATAACATTCATGATAAAGATAGACAACAAATCCGCTTGTATATGTGTCACGAGGAAGGGAGAGGGAAGAGGGAGATGTAATCTCCGGTTAGCAATGGGCGGGGGTGAACGATATCGTTGTATTTTTCAGAGGTAATGACCAGGGATCCGATTTTTTGGGGTGCCTCAAAAGTTTTTGGGCCACCAATACCTTAATTGATGTCTTTTAGGGTATCTTTTTAAGATAACACAATACTTATGACATTGCTTTCTTATCTTTTACAAGAGAGTGTCTGGAACGATGAAGAACCTTAAGGTTTATAATTCTTAGCTGGATGCTACCTTTTAGGTCTAGAAATTCGTTGATGCCACGCCAACCCAAATTTGTAGCGATCAACACCGTCCTATAAAATATATGGGAGTTCCCGGCATTCAACCCCATCCCCCCTGTTGTTCCCGAGGTCCGCCCGTCTTAATGCGACAGCTCCTACATTAGTTCCATTTCCAGGGACCCGAGGACTTTATTGAAATCGAAAGTGTGCTAACGGTGTACACGCTGTCTCCAAAAAGTCAAAGCCTATAGAATAGTAAGGGGAAAGATATAATCAAATGATCTAGCAAGCAATTCATAACTTACTTGACGGCGCATCAATCGGTGTAAAAACGGTTTATTGATCGATGGCTTAGTGGACCCTTCCATCACCATACAGGCCAAGAGGCAGAGGATGAAAACCGCACGTACATCCATAACGACTAGGAAATATATGGAGAAACAGTAAACTTTTCCGAACTTAGTATTCCTTACAAAAAGTTCTTCCAAAAAACAATGGTACACCAAACACGTATATGACTGCAACGAGAGCATTTAAGGAAATTCAGCCACGGCTTAAAAACAAAAGCCATGCAGTAAAGGTTTTTTATATGTAAAAATGAATGTAGCATTGATCTATAGAATGCTATCGTTTAGAATCAAAATACCTTCAGTTTTTGTGAACTTGATCAACTAGAAGATTTCACTGTGGTTCCTAACGCATCGAGTTCGTTCTCAAGTTAAAATTTCCCTGACAGATATTCAGAGAATTTATATCTTTGTCCGATTGCAATGGGAGGACCAATACTGGTGCGATAGCAGAAGTTTGATAAATTTTTACCGCAAATATGTTAAATGACACCAGCTTTGATTTAAAACTGCTTAAATTGGTATCATTATTTTGATGAGTTAAAGCACCCTACGTAAAAAGTAGAAAGCGAAAGGAATTTTATGCCACCCTCAAGTTTCAGTATTAATAAAACTTAGGATTTCGAGTTCTTCGCAAGTTAAAACATATGCGGAACGCAAAGCTTTGATTAGATCCATTTGGTTTGATATTTTATACTTGTTTTTTTGATATACTAGTAAGTTGTATGTCCAGCACTTTTGGAGCTCTTTCAAGCTATTCTTACTATTCCAGGATTGCAGGCTTAGTGATTGTACGTGATTAACTGTTTGTGGAAAAAAACATATCAATTTAAGCCAATATATTAAGTTGGCTGTCTTCTTTAAAACTGAACGCATTTTAAGTGTGAAAAATATGTGTATCTCGAGCACTCTAAATTGTGGTGGAGTTCTCTCAACGATTGTTAATATTTCAGGATTGCAGGTTTGGAGATTGTTTGTGATTATCTGTGGAAAAAAAACTATCAAAAGCCAAAATATTTAAATTAGCTGTCTTCTTTAAAATTCGACACATTGTAAGAGTGAAAAATAAAAAGTTTTTTCAAAGTTAAAAACGTAAACCGGCATGATTTATTGATTTGTAGAAAACAAGAACGTTATATTCCGAATACAAGATCCGATACAAGAAATTTACGCACATCTAATTTATCATTTATCTTTAATATGTCCTGATAAGCCGCAACTTTCTGTTTTGGTTTTTGTTTTTTGAATTCGTTATCTTCTAATTTTAAAAACAACCGCACGGTATACCAGAGAAATTCGACAGAGACATAGAGCATCTTTTTGAGAGGAAATTGCTCTTATTTTCTAATATTTCCAAACAGTGGATTAGTTGCCCCGAACAATAAAAAGGTGCTATAAGAAATACGCTATTGTTACTTCTTATTGTGGTATGCGATAAGTAGAGAACATTTCATGGAAAGTGTGCGCGTACGGTAATTTTTACTCATGTCTGAATCTATGAACAAGGAACAAATAAAAAACTTAAAAATGCCTGCTCAATAATCCAGACTAATAATTGTTCTTAGTAGTAGTGTCTCTAGCAATTGTGGGCATGTCGACGGCGCAGTGGCCGAGTGGTCTAAGCGCCGGTGTAGCAGCGGATTTGGTCCCACCGCTTGGTCCTTCGGTTCGACTCGTAATCCTAGGGTCGCAAGTTCGAGCCCCGGTCAGACCACAGTGTTGCGTCGTTTAACAAGACTCTTAACCTTACTTTTTTCCAGTCGATTCAGCCGTATAAACGAGTATCAGTTGTGCAGGGAGTTATCGTGCGATGTGTCCTGTCCAGGGGGAGTCAAAGACTCTCGTCCGCTTAACACTACAGAAACAGGAGATAAGCGCCGGCCCTACGAGCCACTTAGGCTCGAGAAAGGGATTAGCAAGGTGTTCTATAGTTTGTCCTTAGGAACAGGCGTACAGCTTAGTTGGTTAGTGCGCGGCCTTCGGAGCTAGAGGCCCCCAGTTCGATTGCGCGGCCCCCCGGTGACTGCACGTCTGTTTCGACTTTCTTCTGATCAGGTGTAGCTGTAGCTTTGAATACCCGCAAAACGGAGCACTGACAGAGGGAGGGGGTAAAGGGCGCACCGTCGACTTCCAATAACAACAGCACTCTCTGAGAGCTGAAAGAACTACCGACGTTAAATAACGGTACCTTACCTTACCTTTACCTTTACTAAAAGAAACGTCTACAAAATAATTTAGGGGCGGACTCTTTTAGGTCTCTCTAGACTGAATGTTCGAGATTTGGGCATTTTAGAGAATATTTTGTAATAAAACGACTGACTATGAAACAAAACAGAGAGCTCATAATGCTTGCAGAGGTCAACATCTCGACATTCAGTGTTGACCAGCCGGAGAACATTGCTGTCGCACTGTGACTTTTTTTTAGTTTGAAAACCTTATTATTTTCTGTTTATTTTGTTTATGCTACTTGAAAAGCGAAAATGTTCGGGCTGGTTAATTTTCGGACAACAAAAAGTTTCGAAAATTTAACTGAAAATCGTCCGAAAATTTTCACTTTTGAACATTACAATGTCCGAAAGTTTGAAATAGGTTCAATACTGACTTAGTACCACAAGTATTTGAGGCCAAGTGTGGTTAGCAACAGATTTTATAGACCAAAAGTAGTAGTAGTTTTACAACGTGGATTTAAAATATCAAAAATGGAATATAAAGTTAAAAGGTAGTTTTAAAAACAAACGTTTTCGACTATAAAGTCATCTTCAGGTGAAAATTTAAAATCGTTAAAAATCTACCTGAAGATGACTTTATAGTCGAAAACGTTTGTTTTTAAACTACCTTTTAACTTTATATTACCATTTTTGATATTTTAACTCATTTGGTGTTTTTTATGCAACGTGGATTTGTTTTCTTCAAATACAACGATAGATTCTTGGAAGTCAACAAATCAACTATTTCACTCCTCTTGACGGCGTGTTAACGTTCCGTCGACTAAACTAACAGACTGAAGCAATAGCTGCGTTTTGTTGGTGTTGGTTATAAGCCAGTCGAGTTTTGATAGCTATAAAATTCTAAAGTGTTTGTCCGAAACTCAGTGTCCGAAAGATTAAAAGGTCCAAAATTTTCGTAATTAAAGTATAGAACAAAACACCTTTAAAAAATGACTCGACTTCGTCCTCAGGTAAACATTGAGATTTTCGGAAAACAAAAACAATCGTTCAGTGAATATTTTGGTTGTACCAGGCTGAAGGCAATTCATTACGATGGTCTATTGTTAATGACTAGGTCGAGTGGCATTACGTATTTAGAGGTTTGGGGTTAATTAATAGGTTTGACAAACAAGAGGAAATACGCCATGAGCGATCATTAACTCTCATTAAGCTATCTTCCGCGTTCCTTAGAAATCCCCAAGTGCTATTAATTTGTATAAGTCGAACAGTATGCTTCACGAGTTTTCACTTCCTTCAAGTTTCAGTTTTGTTTTTTTTTTCTCTTATTTTTGAATATAAGAACAAACTTTGTACGAACACCCGGGCTGAATTGCCTGCAAGTTAAGAACAATTTATATTAAGAACAATTCACCAAGCTAAAGTTTTGTTCAGACAATTTCGAGAATTCTTTTTCATCATTTTTTTTGTTAACAAATTGAGTTCTAGATCTAAATGTAAGCTCACAACAACTTTTGAAGCTGATATAATTTCCTTACTTTATTTGAAGCAGCTAAAACCAATAACAAAATAATCGAGAACACTGTACGATCTTTATTAAAATCTGTTTAGTTTTGCAACAATGACTATTATGGTATATAACTCTATGGATTAAGATAAGTTAAGTCCATCAAGGTTATCTCGATGCCAAATTGAAAATAATAGACTGGAACAATTGAACAATTTAAGAACAATTTGAGGCAGAAAGCATGCCAAAAGTCAATGGTTCTTATAAAACAAGTACGACTGTACTACGGGACCAGGAATTGGTGGTATTACTGTTATTTATTTTGAAAACTACACTAGACTTCGATCTTTAATTGAGCATTAAAGAATAAACAAGGAATATCGAATGCTTGGAAATCGTTTCGGGGAAAATGTCGGCGAATCCACGATAAATTCGCAGGGATAAATTGACCAAATTCGTTTTCCAATACAGTCATAAACAATGCAACACTTTTGGCTTAGTTTTTCTTCGACTTAAACATTACATAGAAAAAAGAGCATTTTAAGAACAATTTGAGGCTCAAATCGCCAAAAAATTAAGAACAATGAGCCTCGGCAAAATTTATCGGTTCTTATAATAAAAAAGCGTGTATTTAGCCTGCCACGACCGACAAATAAATGAACGCTAAAGAATAAATTCTTGGAACCCCAATATATGTAAAAGGTTTGAAATGTATGCGTATGAGGATTCAAAACACTTACAATAATCAGTAAAATTTAACAGAAACAGTACTAGTCCCTTCCAACAAATGTGTATCAGTCGATGATTGACAGAGCTCTTCTGATTACATGAAGGCTTTTGTGCCTTAAGGTCATTCCATCGAAATAGAACCCGCCCCTAGGTTTTCGTCAAACTTTCCTCATTTGTCATTCTTTATATGTAAACTGCAAAAACGGAATAAAAAAGGGGTGTGCCCGGGTTAACTTTTGAGATATATGATTGATACAAATAACCCCTCCGGGGCTATTTTTCTGTTGTTGTAAGTTTGAAATTAAAACAATAAATTTCTTATGTGTGGCCAACCAAGATAACGTCGAGAAGCGTAAGGAAAATCAAGGAAGATACAAAAAGAGCTCCCCTGGATTAGGAGAATAATTTTGTCGTGATTTTCAGCAAAAATAATTTTTGGTAAGGAGGCATTTTAGTGTGCTTTTGTTGTTACTATATTTCAATACATCAAAAAAACAGTGTATTCTTGTCTATATTTTTTATATTTTTCCACACTTGCAACACTCAGATTTTTCCTATTTTTTTCTCTCCAGAGAGTGGTGTTGAAATTTGACTGATTGACGAAAAAAAATTGTGGGGTTCCCGTGCTTGTTTAGGAGAAACTCTAGGAAAACTGGCAAAACATGTGCTTTTTTACCCCATTTCCAAAGGGAGACTGGAACCGAGTTAAACAAAAAGCCCCATATATTATGAAGAAAACTACTTTTTTTGCATTATTTTTTCTGATATGTCTTCGAGAGCTCAACATTCTCTAGAATATGACAAAAATGTGTAGACATTTTAAAATTTCTAATATGCGCAGTAAAGATGCAAAATGCAAAACTGGGGATTTACCTTAAAAAGGCCCAAACCCAAAAGAACATTGCGAAACAATCTGAAGGGGTGACCTTTTGTTTATGACCCAAACATGGCTGCATCGTCTTTTGTTTTAGACGTCGCTAGGGAGAAGGCAGTTCGGAATTACCTTACTTATAATTTGGTGTACTTGAGCAAGATTTTTAAAAAATTTTTGAACATATGCAAGAGCAGCATTGGTGAAGCAAAAGTCAGGAATTGATGTCAGAAAAGTTCGTATGTTCGTATGCAGCCAAGGTTTCTAGATCGCAGCAAACTAACTATTTGAGCACTGTAATAATCAATCTAAAATCTAGCTTGTTGGAAGTGGCTCAATGTGCAACATACAATGATGAATCGGTTATTTCATAAAATCTATTAAACAGTAGACTGCACGCGCAAGAGATTATCGAAAGTTATGACGTCACAAACACTTTCAACTGCATTATCTTTTTGTCTGGTGTACAACTCAGTAACAGCTCATAGAAAATGTCGACAAAAGCCAAACTAAGTGCAAAGAAAGGAAGAAAAGGTCAGAAAATTGACCGCGTTCCGTCTAACTTTTTTAACACACTTGATCAATCGCAGATTCAAACTTTTAACGAGACGTTTAAGATGATCGACCAAGATAAAGATGGCGTAATCTCCTGTGGTAAAATTTTTTTTTTTTTTACTTTCTGGACCATGCATTTCATCGTTGTTTTAAACAAACGTACACTAAATAATTACACCTTTGTCTTTAGATCTTAGAGCTTAAATCGATCTCACGAAGGATTTGAAATAATTTTGAACACAAATAGGTGTTATCAATTGTTTCATTTTGTTTTTATGTGGCATTTTAAAATGTTAAATTAAGTGCAAATTTTAAGTTACTTTCTTTGAGAGTGGAACGGTAGTTTGGTCATAATGGTGTCGTGACTAGCTAGAAAATTTGCTGGTATAAGGAAGTAAGCGGCCAAACTTTTCTATTTGTAACAACAATAATAATAACAGTAATGGTAATAATAATAATTATAATAACAATTATAATAATAATAGTAATAATAATAATAGTAATAGTACTAATTATGGCAATAAGGAACTTTATTTCAGGGTAACAATTGATAGTAAAACTGATAAATTTGTGGCCAGCAATAAAATAACAAAAGATGTTTCAAATTTTCAAATTAAGTAACGATCCGAGTAAGAACTAAAGAGGTCAAATGCAATGGAATGCAGAAAGGTACTAATTGCGACATTGTTTAACTTTTAATTTAAACTTTGAAAATCGGCCACTTTTCATAAATAAGTTAATTATTTTGTTTCTAGATTATTCAATCATCCCATCAAGTTGGAACGCTTATGTTTTCAAAATTTAAGGAAAATTCCATGTGGGGAACATCACAAACCAAGATGTATTTTTTGCTTTTGTTTTGGAGCTCTATGATTGGCTAAATTGATATGGCACATAAAAGAAACATTGCTTTAGAATAGAGTTTCACTGCTTTTTACTTTGATAAAAACAATGTTGTACAATTGCTGATGTATCAATTATCAGCATGAAAATCTAAATAACATTGTGGTATGGGAAAATCGAAATGCCGCAGAGCAATGGGAGGTACTTCAGCTTCTTACTCGGACCGTTATTTAAGTAATACGTAAACAAATAAGAAACAAAATAGAAAAAATAATAATATGCAATACATAATTAAGCTACGCTAACTTAAAATAAAATGATTGATATTGATTTAAGAATCAGTAAAATACTTGTACAAGGATTTTTTTAATCTTAAGAAACTAGAGCTACTGTTAATACCAATAGGAAATGCATTTCAAAATCTAGTAGATTTCTTAAGAACATAATTCCGATGAAGACGATATACGCAGGCTGTGGTTAAGACATGGTAGAGTTGCCTTGCGATTAACAAAGAACACTAAAATATTTTTGAATGTTGTCCTGATCTGTTTATGGGAACTTATTTAAAAAAATTATGACGCATTTTTTGCGACCGAAATACGAGGAAAATACAGCCGATGAGGTAAAACAAATCCTCATATAAATCTCGAAATAATTTAATAACGTCTGGTAAATTTTGTAAATGACGCAAAAGGTATGAAAAAGCGAAAAAAAAAAAGCCGGTGAGTGAAGATATGCAAGCGTTAATTATTGAGAGAAATTGGAAATTGATCGTATGACGGGACAGTTGAGGTTTTATATTTGCAAATACAATTGCAGTACAAGTTCATTAAACCAATTATGAAAATGCCAAATTGGCCACTATTTACTTTCAATCCTTCACCTTCTCTTTCCCCCACTCTGCCTTTGTCGAGCTTACTTTCTCATGAAAACTTTTAAATTGTTTTGGGGCAGATGATCTTACGAACACTTTGACGGCCTTTGGTCAAAACCCGACAAGACACGAGGTTGATGAAATGCTGAAGGAGAACGCTTCAAATAAGCTAACTTTCACCGCGTATCTGTCCATGTTTGGCTCGCGCATGGCAAATACTGACCCGGCTGACGTCATAAAGAATGCATTCAGCGTGTTAGACGAGACTGGAGAGGGGAAAGTGTCAAAAAGTTTGTTAACCGAGCTACTTACCACGATGGGGAACAGGTAAACATCATCTTTTCTTATGCTTTTAAAAGCAACATTTGTTTCCAAAAGGTCTGTATAGCAAAAACTCTGTGATCAACTTGATGAAAATAATCACTTTCTTTATGACAAACATGTTTCGGCAGTGCTTACTGCCATCGTCAGTGCAACTTGGTAAGTGAGTATATGGGTTCTAATTCACATAGAAAACAAAGTTAACAATTGTGTTATAAAGAGAGCTTGACTTGGTTATTTAAACTAGGGTTTACATGCTTGATATGGATAGCCTCTTTTATTCTTAGCGCAAATTCCGTTGCGGCGCGCGGAATCCAAAAGTTCAAAACAATGCTTCGAGCAAATTGTTTCTTCTACTTATTTTCCAAATTATTGATAAGTTTTGTTGCCGCTCTGTGTTAAAAGCAGGAAACAAACTTTACTTCTTCTTTTACGTAGTTTCAATTCGGTGTCTTCATTACCAAAGGAGTGAAAAACTAGGTTAAAAACTAAAGTATTTTGACTTAGAAACAAAATTACATCCTCTCTAAATTTACAAAGTGGTTCTGTAAAATCTAAGCTAAATGCACAAAAACATCTCTTGTTAAGACTTAATTTGCTCAAACTATTCAACTCAATTGATTTGTGAAGTGCTATGATTTACCTAGTTTTCATTGGATCACCGAAATTAAACTTCGTGAAATGAAAACTTGAATTTGTTGTTTCATATCTCTATCAATTTTCAAAACATCATAAAAACGGCCTGTACGAAAATACAAAAGCCATTCTAATTACAAGAAAATGTGTAACCCAGTTAGTTCTGATGATCGAAAAGAGAAATTCAAAAATGCCTGTTAAGACATTTGTTCTTTAGTTAATTCATTAATTCGTTTGTCCGTCTATCCATTCACCCATCCATCCATCTATCCATCCATCAATCCATTCATTCATTTTCTCATTCTTTCGTTCATTAATTCATTAATTCATTTGTTCATTTATTTATTCGTTCATTCATTTTTCTTTCTTTTTTTAATTTATTTCTTCCTTTTTTCTTTCTTTCTTTCTTACTTTCTCTATTTCTTGCTTTCTTACCTTGTTTTCTTTTCATTCATTCGTCTATCCATTCATTTGTTTATTTATTCTTTCATGCGTCATGCATTAATTCATTCCTTTGTTTTTTTCTTTTATTTATTCGTTTATTTGTTTATTTTATTACTTGTTGATCATTTGTTCGCATTTTTGCAACGACAACTGTAGGTTATCAAAATATTTTGCCTGTAAAATGTTTGAAAGTCATTGATTATGAAGTTTTGTTTTTGTTATAAATCACTAAAACACCTAGTAGTTAGTTGTTGGCTTTAAATATCTTCAGGTAAGAAAATTGTTTGAAAATATTTTTGAATAGAGAAGCACCACAATTTATCGAAAGATCATAGCACACGAAAATTGAAGAACCAAATGTCACCTGTAAGAAAAACTCATCTTAAGCTAGACTCTGAACTAAATTTGAACTAAATCGAAACATTCTTTACGGATTATTTCTAAACTAAGAGCCCGCTTACTGAAGACGCTTCATTTGCCGTTCACAGAATGACCGGAGAAGACATCAATCTTCTATTCAAAGATATCGAAATTGAAAGCGATGGAAACGTTGACTACCTAAAATTTGTCCGCACTCTTAAATCTGGCCAGGCGAAACAAGACGAGTCGATGGAACGCACTGAAGGCCTTGAAGAAGAGGAAGAAGACTTGTAAATTTACGTGTTTGAGGGTGGTGTAGTTATAGGTTGTGCAATTAAAGCAAGTTTAAAGCAAAATAGTTTTCTACTTGTTTCTCACCACTTGAGACTAAAAAATCTGTGCCTGTCTCTTTTGTTATCATTCAGTTAGAACTTTTGGTTATGGCATCCCGGTCGTGAGACTAGAACCTATGCGTCTTAAAATCATTTTTTTAGAAAGCACTAAGTTTGATACTGACAAACTCTATGATTGGCGTGAGTGACTTTCTTCGTCATTGTCATTGTCCTTATACTCATTGGGTTGTTTAGGGGCTGTGATATCAGTTTTTAGTGTTTTTGTACTCATAGTCAATGACAATAACAATGACAATGACAATAACAATGACAAAGACAACGACAACGACAATGACAATGACAATGACAATGACAATGACAATGACAATGACAATGACAATGACAGTGACAATGACAAAGGCAATGACAATGACAATGACAATGACAAAGACAATGGCAAAATGGTACATACGCGTTCAATTTATGTAAAGTGTATAAAGAGCTATATTAGCGGATAAAACGCGTTTTCTTTGCCTCGCTGTAGGGTTTGCCCCAAATATCAAAGTTTCTTTTTCCGTGCCACCGGCAAATACACTTTCAAAAGCCCTTCATCGACCTTTTCATATGGAAGAAGAAGTGGCTTTCTACAACAGCTTTTGTTATAGTTTTTAGGTTGAGTTTATCAGTAGAACCCTGGATGCTGTCTTCTTTTAGCCACCAAAATTAAATGCCGTATTAAGAACAATGTATGACTGTGTTTGCTTAGCACAACTTAAATGTCGTCATGCGTGTAAGCTACGAGACCTACAAAAAGCCCAGGTTAGATAGGGTTATAAAATAAATATACTACTTCAATTTCCCCTCCACTCCCCCCTCCCCTCTGCCCACCCACACGCTATTTTATGCCACCCATGCTTGAGTGTGGCGGTTTTTCACGAATCTGTTTGGAGATACAACTTCACTCTCCTTTCCCCTCCCCCATGGCCACATTTTTTGCCCCTTTCTCCACGCAATTTTATGATAATTTTTGCTAATTAGTGTGGGAAATTTACATTTTATTAACTCATCAGTTTTGCAAAGCACAAAAGCGTCAACCGCATAATATTGAAACACATCATTTGAAAAAAGTGTCTGATTTTTTCAAATCTTTTTCAGTAAGAATTATTTTGAGTAGAAGTCGCTTATCCAAAAATGTATTTCCAAAAATCATCCATGATTGCGTCGATTGGTCTCAGGAGCCTCCAGTTTTTTGGTGTGAGTCTTTCTGCCATTCCTGTCTTTGTACTCCACAACTAGATGTCTGGTTTTCACGGAGTATGACGGGCCTTTGTTGTTCCTGCAGTTCCCAACAACCTGCTTTACAACTACCCACTCACCTGTTCCCAAGAAAAGAAACCAAAGAAATGAACAATCAACACACTCAACTAATTACAAGAAAAGAAACATTAAGAATAAACGATCTACTTACCAATCCGTTTCTAAGAAAAGAAACTAAATGAATAAACATTTACCAACGCATCCGCTTCAAAAAAAAAACTAAAAGAACTTCTCACCCATCTGTTTCCAAGAAAAGAAAGGAAACATATCTACTCATCTATTTCAAAGAAAAGAAACTAAAAGAGTAAACTTTTTTACTCGCTCAGCTGCTTCCAAGAAAAAGATAAAACCCTACCCACCCATTTGTTTCCAAGAAAAGAAGCCAAAAGAATAAACGGTCTACTAACTCATTTATTTTCAAGGAAAGAATTTAAAAAAAGACGAAGAAAATTATCCAGCCATCTTTTTCCAGGAAAAAAGAACAAACTATTCACCCACTCACTTATTTCAAAGAAAAAAAGAAAAGACTGTCTACCCACTGATTTGTTTCCAAGAAAACATAAGAAGAACCAAACAACTACCCACTTATCCGCCTCAAAGAAAAAAGACGTTATAAAAAGAAACAATCAATCCAAGCGTTTAGTACCTAATCAAATAGAAAATCTATGAAATTTCGTCAAATCTAAGAGTATTCTTATATTATTGTTGTTTTTGTTTATCATTGAGCGCTGTTATGCCATAGACCAATTTTTGACGTAAGTAAGGTATTGAAGATCTCAACCCTTCATACATAACTCAAACGTTTAAATCATTTGGTAAAAGAAGATAAATGAATAGGTTTAAAAGAGATTGAAGAAATATTTCTGATGAGTAGCAATGTTCTTTTGAACTAGATAGAGTGGATTTCTAGTTGTGAAAATTTACCAGAGTTTTTTCAAGCTAGTCAATGTTGCATAACTTGGCCATCGACTTTCATCTTACATACTAAACGATTTAGCATCTCACGTGATTTTCATTCTGATTATATGAGAGGTAGCAAATTCTAATCAAATCTGAATGTCCGTACAATCTTTTAAGTGAAACGTCTCTAACTATTGCTTCCAATATGTTCAGCCAATAGAAACTGAGAGCGAGTATTTTATTTCTTTTAGTTGAATCTCCAGAGAACAAAATACAATTATTCGTAACAAATAAAGATTGTCTCTTCAAACTGCTGGTGTAAACAGCTTTAGCATGCAGATTCGCTCGTTATATTTCAAGCAATATTACCGCCGCCTGGTTAGCCTAGTTGGTTAGGCGCCAGTCTTTCGTGCGGGAGGCCCGGGTTCGATTCCCGGTGCCGGACCTTCACTCAGGGTCTTAAAACAAATGAGGAGAAGGTGCTGCCTTTGCTCTAAAATCTGCAAACGGTTAGACCTTCGCGTCTTCTCGGATAAGGACGTTTAACCGTAGACCCAGTCTCTCGATCTCCTATCGGGGAACTTAAAAGAACCCACATCACTTGTCGAAAAAAGTAGGGTGATCCCGGTGTTGTGGTCTGTCTTCTACTAACTGAGGGCAACTCTTACTGAATATTACTGTGAGCCGTATATAGCGGATTATCTAAGACCCTCAACACCAGAGTCATCTGTAAATCATTGTTAAGCGCCTTTGATCATATCCACATTGAAAAGAGAGCTATATAAAAGCTAAAGATTATTATTATTATCATTATTATTTAACACGCAACACTTCACTCGACAGATTGAGGAGAAAGCTAATCTACACCCGAAAACTGCATTTATTGCCTTAAATAAAGCCCCTTATACGCCAGCTTTGTTGAACTGGTCACATCGGTCTAAATATTGTTGTAAATATACAAATAAATTTTTAAATGCTTACCTGGTTTAACGGGAACTTTCACTGTGATTGAGCGCGTCTTCTGGAACGCGGTAGAGCTTGTATGAGCCCAGTTAGTGCCTGTTGTACTCGAGTGCTGAAGTTCGGCAGTGAAAATGTTCTTGATGTTGGCCGAGACCTTTGCGTTGATGCTTTGCGACGCAGACCCTCCCTGAGAATGGCCCACAGTCGTAGTTAGGCCTTCTGTTATCTGTGCTGTAAGATCAGAGGTTTCGTCGAGGCGGTTATGCAGAGAGCCAACTTCTTTAAACTGCAGAATAGGAGAAACAGACTGGATATAAGAGTCACGATCGATTTTGCATTGTTAAACCTATTATCGAAATTCGAAACTCAGAAACTAGATTATCTTGGTAATAAAATAGCAGACAAAATATAGACGGAATTTGGCCCTCAATTTTATCTGTAGTTGGCCTCCGTTTGAAATTGTACATAGACAATTAAGATGTTTCCATGGTGACTAGTTTGTCGCGCGAGCAAAAATCAAGATGTCTTGTCTACAGAACGAACTTTCGCGCGCGCAAAATCTTTCAAAAACTAAAAAAAGGAAAAATAATTTGTCTTCTATATTAGTATATTGAAGAAAATCACTTGTCTGTTGGCCCAATTCTGAACGAATTGATTCGAATTAGGCCAAAAGACGCGTGATTTTTATCGAAATTTCACTCGGCCTAATTTGATTATATTTTACCGATAATAATCGGACGTATACCATCTTGTAGTTACACTGAATGCGATGACAAACAAAGATTACCTTGCACGTGCATGCCAATTCTTATATTTACAAAGTTTCCATCTCACAAAACTTCCAAAAACAGAGATATTCGTTGTTGCTAAGAGCTGGCTTTGGTTTCCGGGGATTTTGCTGTACTCGAGATTCTACAGTGCTAATAGTCAGGACAAATGTCGCTGCTGTTAAATGTTTGGCATTTATTAACAGCAACCAAGATTTTTTAATCAATAGAAAGGGTTCCTTGGCTCGACACCTAGTTTCTCCTTAACAAAGAAAATTTTCTCACCCTGATTGATATCGAAACAAACTTTGGGCCTTGTAACTAAAACATAGCCAGCCTCCGTTGCAGACGTCTTTTTTGGTTCCAGTCCCTGGGAGGGGGACTGAGAGGGGAACGGGAACCATAAAAGACGTCTGTAACTCAAACCGCGTTTCGTTCCCTTTGTGGCACTGTATCGGTCTCAGTAGATTGGTGATTAGATCACCTGTCATGTGACTTTGGTGTGGCTGTTTCGATTCCGCTCGGGATGGTTCATTCTTACGCATGTCAGAGTTTGCCCTCTGAAAATGATCGCTTTAATCGAAACATGCAAATGCTCGATTTTTCCAAAATCGGATTAACGTCGCCTAAACTCCTAAAAACGATGGCCTCAAAATACACGAATTTGCTTTGCTTTAAAACAGCAGATCTGATCAGGTGCCATTTAGGTTTAGACTATGCTGAAAGAGTGCTTAACAAGGCGAATATTTCTGTATTAAGTAAGCTAGAAGAGGGTTACCTTTCTTATCCTGTTTTTCAATACCTACCTCATCGTGGGGAGTGCACTCGATCCTGCAACTGTAATTATAAAAAACGAGTATAGTCAATAGTATATTAGCAGCCGATATCAATTTTTGCGAGCATTCATTGGTTTCCGTAAATTCAACATCCAAGACTGTTAGTTGACGTTGAGGTGGTAGCTACGTAGTCAAACGCGCGTGCAAGTTGGTTTCGGTTTTGTTTTTTTAAATAAAGTACACTTTTATCCAATTATTTTGTTTGGTATGTTAAAACAACTATCCCATTCAGACTCGGTGCCTGCCGTCAGAAATAAACCTTGACACATCCCCAGGGAATAGTTATTAACTATAGTAATGCTTGCCCTTCACAGAAACTATATTCTGAAGTGGTGCTTCCCGCCTGTGGTGTCGATTCTGTTTGTTTTCCAGCGTCGCTCTTCCCCTTTCTCCATATTGAGTTCAAATTTTAGAAGGCTACGACTCGAAACTAAACTAAACTAACTATATTTATCGTCGTTACGCTGGGAGTGGTTGCCCATTCTCCCAAGCCAGTGGCTTTTGTTTAATCGCTCGACGGCACAGATATCGGCGTGAAAGTCGATTTTGTGGAGGGAGGAAAACCGGAGAACCCGGAGAGACCCTCGGTTCAGAAGAAGATCGACAAATCTTAGCCCACGTGCAAACCCAGGATTCGATCCCGGTCCACAGAAGTGGGAGACACGAGCGCTAACCGCTCGGCCACCCTGACTCCCCGAAAGTTTTACTCTTTGGAGATCATCGGTAACTGATTGAAAATTCAGAGTCAATGTGTTCAAGAGTGGTGCTAAACGCTAATGAAAATAGTTTTGCAGTATTTTCCGCAGGAAATTTCGTTGAACTTTCGCTTAAATTTCGTTTCTTTTTATGACTACTGTAAGTGATACCCCTAAAGGTGTTTATCTCTTTATTGGAATTAGATAACCAGAATTTGTCCTTCTGTCTAGATTTAGATATACTAGTTTTGATCTGGTGTTGAGGATTGCAGGGTTGGATACGTTCGATATAATAACAATTTTCTCTGCGAGGCATTATTATAGCGCCTAGATATGTTTGAGTATTGCCTGGCTCTGGACGGATGGACTACTGAATGTTGAAGGGTCTGGCTCCAAACCATTTTCTTAAATTTTCATAAAATAGTGTTTCTGACAATTGAGTCTGCAAAGTTGGCAGAAACAATTATTTTGCTGGCACGGAGCAAAAGACTGGTGAAGAGGGGTGCTTTGTATACGTAAAGATTATATTCATTCTAGGTTCAGCATCGCTATCGACAAACTCTGCCTCGTCCATTGTTAGATTTGAAACCTCAGCCCCCAGAGTTGGCGACACTGCAGGTGGTTTTCCTCACCATTCCTTTTTTCCTCAATGTGGTTTGGGTTCTCGTATCCGGCAGTGTCGTTACAAAAGTGTACACTTATATATATATACAAGGTATAGAGGATGACGTTTGTAAATAATTGGTTTTCATTTGTATGAAATGGTATAATAATGTGTACCGTGTAACTATGAGTACCGTTAGCAAAAGGCTAACTTGTAAAGGAAAATTAAAACGGTGCTGTGGTTCTTGCTGTTCCTACAGTCTTCTGTATCAATACAGTTGTACCATGTCTGAGTGTGCAGTGGAAGCAAAATTACACATTTATCTTTATCAAATTACTTACACAGCTTCAAATGTTTGAAAGAGGCTGACGTCAAGGTTTCTGAAGCGACCATTGGGCAGGCCATCCACCACACAACCATGGCGCGACTGGCCGGGGCCACAGAAGTTATAGCAAAGACAAAACTGTATGACCATCCTCACTTTCTCCTCGCGCTGGTGTCCGTTGCAGTTCGTGAACTGGTTGTAAAGTCCGCGAGCCGTTTTGTATTTTTCAGCCCAGTAGTCGAACGTTCTGTGTTTAAAGCTGCAGTCATTCATCAGTTCTCGTACCTAATAAAAGTTATAACGATATAAAAGTACTAATAAAAACAATAATAATGATAATGATAATGATAATGATAATGATAATGATAATGATAATGATAATGACAATGATAATGATAATGATAAT
>JAOBAT010064885.1:1748-23933 GCA_026413305.1 Hydrozoanthus tunicans
CCATTGATTGCAGTTGCTACTTATGAAAGCTTTTGAAATGTTGTATCATCATAACTCAAAGAGTATTTGGAAATACACTACCCTACTTAAAACCATTGACTGCAGTTGCAACTTATGAAACTTTTGAAATGTTGTATACTCGTAACTCAAAGAGTATTTGGAAATATACTGTCAACAATGGTTATTCTACTTAAAACCATTGATTGCAGTTGCAACTTATAAAAGCTTTTGAAATGTTGTATACTCGTAGCTCAAGAGTATTTGGAAATATACTCGTGCAAAAACAAAATGTTTAAGCGGAAGTAGCGAGAAGTTGTACGCACAATCTCATCAAAGTGGCCCTCGTCATCGGACATGTTTCAGAAAAAGGGAATCCCGAAGGAATCTAATTTGAAGTGAAGAACATGTTACTCACGGAAAGGAGAACCGAAAGAGGATAGATAGAAGCCATCATCCTAGATGGCACAAAATTCAGAGGACGTTTTTCGCTTTCACTTGTACATCATACCGACCACAAACGAAATTTAAACCCTATACCTAACAAAAGCAAAGCAAAAGCAACTCCAAGAAAATCCCCTGCAAACTTGTTTCAAAGAGCACAGCACAAATATAGAGTGGTTACCCTAGCTAGCAACACTAATTGAGCACTTGGAAATTGGATATGAAACCAGAGATTTCAGAAAATAAAAGAACCATTTTGTCAGGCAGTTGGGTCCAGAAGACTTTGGTTTTCTCCAACCGTATTTCTGTCATCTGAACTACACCGCGGCCTAATTACACTAAAACACGACCTTGCAACAGAGCAAAGTGCCCGTAACACCAGACAAACGAA
Source organism: Hydrozoanthus tunicans (assembly GCA_026413305.1). NCBI lineage: Eukaryota > Metazoa > Cnidaria > Anthozoa > Zoantharia > Hydrozoanthidae > Hydrozoanthus > Hydrozoanthus tunicans. Next base: position 2,581 of record JAOBAT010064885.1, read on the forward strand.
TGCAATTGCGAGGACAAGAATAGCGAGAAAAGGGGGAATTCCAAGCAGAATAGACTCGATAATTACAAAAACATAGTCACCAACTGGCGCTGTATAACCTCCAGTCTCCGTGGACACTAGCTTTAAGTTTAGCGTGGATATGATAACTAGAGCTACCAAAGAAGAAGTCTCCACAGCATTTGCCCTAGGGTCGCGGAACGGTCTGTACATTATGTGATGAACCAATACTAGTACACACATCACCGTCAGACATGTCAGTCGTACAGAAGGATCCGTTATAAGTGAGTGCATGCAAATAAGGATGAACCTCCGGGCAATTAAGACGCTTTCCCAATACAGCGTGCCGTTCTGGTTAGCTTCGGGTCTTCGAAACGGGTCGCAGAGCATTCTGGTCAGAGGGTCTTGTTGTACGGTCTGACGCTGATGGTTAACGGGCTCAACTTCAGTGTTGTTAGGGCAACCGACCCTGCACACATATTTAAAAGCAATAAAAAAAATAAAGTAGGGAGGAAATAGTGAAGAGAGAATGAAGCGCTTGGTTGATATTTCTCCTTTGTAAAGTCTCACCGATCCAAATGCCAAAAGAAATATGAAAGGTGCAAAGAAAATAGCCACATATACAATTAAGAGTTTTTGCCACCATTGATAACAAACTATGTTAGCATCAAAGAAGAGGCGCTTTTGTGAGTCAACATCGACGCAATTCAGTAGTTTAAGGGATGAACTTGCAAAGGTTGCATAGCCAAGCAATACAGCTTCCATGGCAGCGGCTTTGTAGGGGGCGCTGCTTGGATGCTCTTTTCTTTGAATCATGGCAAACATTAGTTTCAACAGATACAATATAACCACAAAGAAAACAACCACAAGTACTTCTGAAGCACGAAAGAACTGCTTTGTAACAAAGGTGAGACCCAGAAATGGGCACACAATTCCTGCTTCGGATCCTGTAAACAGCTGCTGAAAATTAAAGAAACCGACAATTGGTAACACAAAATGGGTTCTGAGAAGTCCACCTACCGATGTTGTAACAAGCAGCAGACTAACAACCTGATAAAAATAAAAGAGGATCTTCAGATATCCTGGATCAAATTTTCTGCCTTGAGACATATCGATAGAATTTTCTGAAACAGCCTGGAAGCCTTCATTATTGTGACTTGTCCAGATACATTTGAAAACCCAAGACAACAAAGGGGGTTTGACCAAGAGGTACAAGGATATCAACAAGACATAAGCCCCTGCTACAAACCAGAACCATGAATCAAGACACTTGCTACTGCGGCGACACTCCGTTGAAAAAAGAGTCCCTGTGTAGCCTCCCCGACAGGCGCCGCACAGCCATCCTGAACGGTTACCATAGCAACCGTTATACACAGACTGGTCGGACACATTTGGTGGCCTACAGTAATGAAGAGGGCACGGGATGAATAAAAGTTGTGGGGGACTTTCCTTGGTTTTGTAACCCCAGAAATTAGGTTTCGCATGTATGTTTCTTGAACAATCAGCTCCCGTTTTGGGGCATGGTAAGCAATGAAAGCTTTTATTGACGCTCAATCCGTGAGCGTTTCCGTACTGCAAACTATACAGACCCCGCCCACACAACTGACATGACAGACTAAGCACTGTGACTTTCAACGCACATGTTTTTATTGAGTCACACAATACTGCGTTGAATGTATGCGAGAAGTTTTCTTTCTTAAGAGATGCACCAACTGGGCAATTGAATGATACGGATGGATCGAACTGAAGATATCCTCCTTTGCTCACCATTATCATTGGACTAACATCCATAAAAGGTGTAGAAGTAATAATGGTATTGTCAGCCAGAATGAGTGGATCTTCACTGTCCGAGTAGATGAAATCTCTTGGACTGTTTGTATGGAGAAGTTTTGTGTTAGAGAGTGAAATACTTGTTGAGGAACCTGAAGATGCGATTGAGCCACCTTGAAAGTCTGCAAAATTATCCGTGAAAGAGCAGTTCTGAAAGGTAGTTTTCCCGTTTTGGAGAGAAACTGCGCCACCCCTAAGCGCTGTATTTTCTTGGAAGCTGGTGTTTAGGAAATTGACATGATTGTTGTAGTTCCAAGTTCTATAACCCTTTGAGGTTTTATCTTCCCTCCTAAAGCTATTCTGATACCTATTAAGGCAATTAGAAGAGTTAAGATGGTCTAAAGGCATCATAATTGAAATCGCACCACCTATAGAAGTGCAACCTTTTATACCATTTTTGAGAAATTGTGAGTCACGAATGACAAAATTGTTTGGCCCGACAAAATTGACAAATGCTGCTCCACCAGACCCGGAGCTCTGGGATCTTACGAACAAAACGTTAGTCAATCTAACTTCTGAATCCTCCGCATTAATACAAAGAGATCCACCATCTCGATTACAAGAGTTACTGTCAAAAGTGGTGTTGTTGACTGAAAGTTTTCCATTTCTAACGCTCATTGAAATTGCTCCCCCGTCGCCAGTATATGCAGAATTCTGAGTAAAATTACTGCTTAAAATTTGTAATGAAGAAGTAACTGGACTTAAATGGATTGCACCCCCTCCATAACCAAATGCTGAGTTGGCCTTAAACTGGACATGCGAGAAAGTCAGGTTTGCACTTTGTGCTTCACTTATTTCAATTGCACCACCTACAGCTCCTGCAGAATTTGAAAAAAATCTTGTGTTTGTTGCACCAAGACGAAGATGTTGAGAAACTTCTAAATACATTGCTCCCCCTGTGGCTGGACAGCTGTTTAATGAAAAGATTGAATGCCGAATGTCCATTTCCATTTCATTTGCAATGGCCGATATTGCTCCTCCTTCTTCCCCAGCCTCATTAGCAAAGAAAGTTCCACGACTCATTGTGATATTAACCTTATTTCTTGCTTTAAAGTACATTGACCCGCCATGGGTTGTTTTCTGTTTAATTTCTGAACCGTTAAAATGCGTATCATTGAGATTGATTATCAGGTTGTCAACCCCAAACGAGTCTACAAGGATCTTGTTAGCGCATCCGATTGCTATCGACCCGCCCATTGTTGCAGCATTGTTGTTCGAAAAGACTACCATATTGAGAATTACGGTCACATTTCTGTTCGTATCGTCAACACAAATAGCACCGCCATGTCGATTTGCAGAGTTTCCAAAAAAGTGTACATCTGTAAATTTAATATAAACATAGGTTGCTTGTTGTACAAACAGAGCACCACCATTTGTGTCGGAATATTGGTTGGTAAAGAATGTATTTTTCATCTGTGTGCGGATTTCACCACCACGTAAGTATATTGCTCGGCCTGTGTTATTCGTGTAACGGGAACAAATAACGTTTACCACAACTTTTCTAGCTTGCAATTCGTACAGACTGCTCGTAAGATCAGTAGCATAATTGACAAGGAAGGTTACTCTGGAAGATAAAAGGTGCACTATTCCGTTGTCCAAAAACACTCCAATAACTCCATTCCGCCCGAAATGATTATTCTTAAAACTAGAGTTTGACATCGTCATGTTAACAAACACCGAAGTCGCTGAAAGTGCATTAATTGTAACTGCTGTTGAACCGTTTATTTTCCAGTGTCCCAGGTTTTCTTGAAACAAACTTTCTGTGATGGAAAGGTCCAAGCTTAGAAAATTCAAATTGGTTTCGACATTAATTTTGACGCAAAAATGATTGTTGATAAAGGTGGTGCGTTGAAGTTTTAGAACTGATTGGTTTTCTTGTTTTATCTCAACTTTGACAGCGTAAAGATTATCCCGGAAAAAGCAATCCTCAATACTAATCGTGCTATCTGTGAAACTAACAAACGTGGCCTCAAAGATGATATTTGAAAGAACTACCGTCAGCTTGTTTGTTTGACCACCGTTAAAAATCAACCCTTTTCCGTTTTCACATTGCATATGAGCAGGAGATCGATAGCCTTTTATGGACAAAGATTTGTTAATGAGAATGCCTTGTTGCAAGGCTGTCTCTTGGTAACAGGTATAAGGCTTTGCTTTTGTGTCCGTCCCATCCAAGTAAATCAAGTCTCCTGCTTTGGCTCTTTCCACAACTGTTCCAACTCCCCAACAGGGAAAGTCTTCCCGACCACAGCTTGGAGTTGTTTGCCCATTAAAATGAGACACATACCACACGCGTGATTGGGCCGATTTGTTCCCTATAAGCGAAAACACTGCAAAACTTAGCTGCTTAACTTTTCGCTGAATAAATGTAATTGTAAGAAAATTAAATTCTTTATCGTCCGAAAATCGACTTGTTAATGCTTAACACCAAATTGCCGTTAAGAGCTGAACCCCGACCCCACTCCCCCTTAACGTCATTTTGAACTTAAAGCGTTATCAGATCGATTTTCCGACGGCCTCTTAGTTAATGCCTTGAAGTGTGGTCATGTCTTTCGGCAGTGGCGAAGATTTACCAATGTAATCTGTGTTAGATTCAACATGAAGAGATTCCGGGAGTATGAGAAGATCCAGCGAGGCGGCCGGAGAGAGAGAAGAAATGTGGGTATAGGCGTTATTTGTTTATATCATAGATGTCACGAGATTCACGGGGCCGGAAATGACGCGACCTTTCCGAGAACTCTTGCCCTTTTCCTGGAATTTAACCGACAAAAGCGTTCTTTGTTTGCCGCTCACGTGAGTTTTGTTTTTCAAAAATTTGATATGAACAGTAAGTTTTATGCCCAATTTGTTACGATTATTACCCAGTTGATGTTTTCTGCCGGTTAGTATTTGTTTAGCATTCGAAGTTTTGTACAAGCGAACAAACTGCATAAACAAATACTCAAATTCAATCAAGCAATTAAAATGAAATCAAAATACTTTAATTATTTTCTGCATTTCCTGTCAATTTCAAAACTCAAACTTACCGGTACTAACACTGAAATATACATTAGGTATTGCACAAGCCGATCAAGTCGGTTCAAACTTAAGCAAGAATCGAAAGTAAAACAATGTGTCAATTATTTCTCATTAGAATTATCGTACGTATAACATACTGAAGTAGTGAAGGAGATGTTGCAGAAATTCAGGCTCATTTTAGCCCATTCCTAATTTAGTTTATACGTTGCAAAAACTCTTACCTGTATTAACTAATATTTGGAAAGATTCTCTCGGCAACACACTACACAGACATACGCTCAGCAGAGCAAATATGGTGTTTGATTTCCCCCACAACAACTCGAGTGAGAAAACCGCCATTCGGCCGAGGAGCACGTCTTTGCCGGTAGCCAATATACATTCCATCCGTCAAACCTTCCTTTCCGAAAGTAGCCTGAGAACTAGTTCAGACAGGTTTCTCGGTTGAAGCGGAACTGGTAGCAATCGGCCGCACGCCTGCGAAGCCGCAGAGTATGACTGCACAATTTACCAAAAATGAATTAAATTGTGAAGCAGAGTCTTCAAGTTCTACTAATAATTTCATCTCTCGAATAAAGTACATGTACCTATTCGATCAAGCCTAAGACGTGAGCAAGTTTCTTTAAAAAAACAAGATTATTTATTTCACACAACACTAAGCCATAGCACTGTAAATATGAGGAAAACCTGGAGTCGGGGTTGAATAACCATCGATTAAACAGCGTTTATGCTCTTTTGCTACATGATATACGTTCGATCACCCTAGCTCAAACTAATTTTCTTTCAGAACTACATCTCCTCTACAGAGCTGTTTTGCCAACATTGATCGAACTAACATTATTTGGAACACCGGAAATACCGGAAGCAAAAGGCAATGAATTCTCTCCCTTGATTGGCTTCGAGAGACTGGACCAAACGTATATTGAAGATAGATGGAATACCGAAATTCCATCCGATTTCTGCCGGAATAGCAATTAAACTTACAACCAAGTCCTCAGCAGTCGAAACAACCCACACGGTCACTCAAGCTTAGGAGACTGCTCAAGTCGAATGTGTCCGCCATCTTGAACGTTAACTCCTGTGAATTAAGTGTTTCCCATGGAGATGACTGCGGAAGAGGTGAAACATCTACGTTTTGTGAACGCTAGTTAGACATTTGGCAAATTTAACTCGATATTCAATATGCAGAAGTAGATTGGAACACAAACTGAATGCTTTCTTGGAAAAGAACATTTCATAAAGACTGGGTGATGGGTAACAAAACATTTCATAGCGATCAATGGTATTAATAATAATAATAATAATAATAATAATAATAATAATGATGATGATAATAATACTAATTTAATAAGCATTTTACAAAGTTTCAATGCTTTACAAACTAGCTAGGTAAAAATTACTTACAAATGTTAACAAACTATGCTAAAATAAATTGAAACTGCTTTACAGTACATAAAGTGGAAACTATGAATAATTTGCAAATTGAAATATTTACGAAATAAATGACTTTTCAGGCGTGATTTGAATAAGTTCAGAGTTTCTGTATTTTTCAATTCGAGAGGGAGACCATTCGGTAGTCGTACGCGTGGAGCAGCGACAGCAAAAGAACGTTCACCGTATGATTGAGTGTAGAACTAGCTGGGAGTTATGAGCAAATTTTTATTGGACGAGCGGAGAGAGTGATAAGTTCAGATATGTAAGTAGGAGCCTAAATGTTTAAAGCTTTCTATGTAATGAGTAGAATTTTAAAGTCAAACCGGGCTCTGATTGGCAGCCAGTGGAGCGTTTGTAATACAAGTGTGATGTGCTCCTGTTTCTTTACGCCTGCTACAAGCCTGGCTGCAGCGTTTTGCACATGGTGTAATTTGCTTATCTCTTTTACTGGCAGCCCTGTGAGAACACCATTGCACGAGTCTAGTTTAGACGTTACAAACGCATGCACAAGTCTTGCAAAGCTTTCTTGGTCCAGATATCTCCTGACTTTGCTGATGTTTCTTATTGCGTGCCATGAGGATTTGCATATGTTATTGATCTTGTTACGGGACATGTGAATTTTTAACGAGACGATACTAAACGGCGAGACTTGCACTGTATTTTACTGTTATCAAGTGACGTAAACTGCGAGCAAACAACACAAAAAAACTAAGTTAACTAAAATATACTAAACGAACAAGCAACTAATGTAACTCAACAAATACTCTATAAGCTAACGTTCAATGCAAGCAAACATAGCAGAATATCTCATTTACAAAACGAATACGGCAAGGTGCGAAAATAACTTTAAATACAAGGAACATTTAGCGCTTGCGGCGAACAAGCATTTGCAGCGTTCGGATCGCTAGTTAACAAAATATTTCACGTCTATAACTGTGCAACGACAACCTTCGCCTCGGCGCGGTTTCATGTAGAAGCTTTAACCCTAAAATGGACAGCGAAAAATAAAAAAAAGGAAGTTGTTTAATGCTGAGGGCATAAGATGTTTGATCTTCCACCAAATTCTCCCAAATTACTTAAAGAAATCTAATGAACTTTTAGGAAGGAGAATTTAAAAAATTGATCATTGGGCATTCTAGTCTAGTTTGGGACGAAAAAGTCAAAACGAGTTCGGCTCGCGTTCGATTCAGTTTGGCAACCTCATTTTTCTTCGTAATCCTCAGACCTGTCAACCTTGACAGACCAAAAAACTTAAGTTCTCGATTTTCACCCTAAAAAAGTGAAGACTTTAGAAAAAAATGTTATAAGATATCTGACCAAGAGAAGAACTTTCTGCCATAAAACGTTTTTCTGTCCGAATATGATATTAAGCGTGCTATAATCGATTGCCGAAATTATTTGCAGTTTTTGCAGTTTTCTGCCCTTTTTTAGTGTTATTTTAAGGGTCGTGCGGTCGATGAAAAACTTATTAAACTTGGCTAGCTAGCTTTCAGCCCGCTGTCTCGCCTTCACCAGCAGATACAAACCACTGGAAGTTCTTCTGAACAATGTCTTCCTCGGTGATCATCGCAACGATCGACTGTGGCTCCAACAAACCAGATGAAATTAGTATAAAAGTCGAAGGAAACAAGGTTGGTTAGGGTTTGCTACCATCTGTTTTTTCTGACTTTACAAAAAAGGATTTGTCTAAAAATAAAATTCTGGTTCTTGCCAAGTGCCTATTAATGTTGTTTAGCTAATAAATGAAATAGCCAGCTGTTTGACTAATAAAAGATTATTGGAGAAACAAAAACATAAAGTTTTACAGTTATCTTGATAAGTTCAATCCAGGGGCAATGCGCGAAGATATGGCTACGGTACACGGAACACGAATAAGTCGAAAACTTGATATTTTTTTTTGAGATACGACTCTTGTACGGTACGGGCAAAAATATGTTAACACAAGTCCCCAAATCCGAGTTTCGCGAATCCTTAAGAGTAACCAAGCTTCAACATGAAACCGAGACACAGTTATAGAAGTGGAAATGATTAAAAATTTTAGGAACAGTGAAATGGACTATTCAAAGACCGAATTGTAATCGGCGTTTCTCCACAGGTGCCGAATAAGAAACTAGCACGATACTTGAACCACACTCAAATATGGAAAATTTGGATTTTGTAAAACGCTAAAACTGCTCCAAAATGTTAAATAAATTGGTCCCTTCATTCAAAATGTCATTAATAAAATCGTTCATTCTACGTTAGTAATCATAACTGTTTTTGTATTTTTGTTGCTTTTTAGGGGAGTATAACGCGTTCCACCTCAGTAACGGTTTACTACATTAAAAGTGGCTCAAACTAGCAAAATTTTTGTTATCTTGGTTCACGTCCGCGTTTTCGGGGGACTGGATTGTGACGTTGTTAAAAATATTGAAAACGGCGAAAGAACTGAGAACTGTATACAAAAAATTGGAATCTTCTCCCGTTTTTCACACATTTTTCTAATTCATTTTCAGCAGCACAACCTGCTTCGTTGCACTCACTTACATCACAATACACTTGCCCACAATAGGAGGGTCACACAGTTGGGGTTTCTTGAATTAATAAACTCCCCGACTCTCGGACTCATGGTGGAGCTGTTCCTACACTCGAAACAGCTCCACAAGAAACGACGCATTAAAAGCCATACCGGGATGTCAAGAGAATTAGTCAAAGAGAACAATATAAAATGAAATAACATGCACACCGCCGAAGTTTTGGCGAGCCACTAGAAACTCCAACGAAAATCCAATGGAACCGCTAAACTTACTATACGCAGGCTATAGGTAGCCACACTGTCTATAGTCATTGTTTCTTTGACTGACGTCAGTTAAATCACCTTCTGTTAATGGCCGAGAAACATATGTCAGACGCTTTACACATTTTAAGTTTATCTTTTTGCCAATTACTTGCTACTATCACGAGAAGCTATATATAATACTCATAGCTTAAGAGTCCCACCAAATCCATCTGAATGCTGTCAAAAACCTTAAACTTGCGTGGAACTTATTGCTGCGGGCGTGACTTTTGATAACTCAAACTCCAACGAGTAAAACACAGCATTTCTCTGCCTTGACAACAAGAGTCTTTTGACCAGTGCGAGCAGCAGTGAGCTAAAGATCGCCTGCCGTGTTTTAAGGTAGGTAAATCCGCTTTCCTATCAGAAACATATACAACTGGACTTACATTTACGATTATTTTGCCGAATGCCTTAGTTCTCCTCAGATCGTTACAGAAAGGGGATTTTAAAAGTGCTTTACTCGGTTTTTACTTATAATAGTCAAGCTGCTATTTTAATTAAGGTAGGCACTGAAAAGGTCTTCTTGGAATAACACTCTAGCTATAGAGTTAAGGTGTTGACCCAATATACTCCTAAAAGTGGCCCGCATTTTGAGTCAAAAAGCTCAGGTTCAGCTCTGATTACCATCTTTTGACACTCAGTCTCAAAAAGTAAGAACCACCTCTGTTGATTACTATTTTAGACTTTATTTTCTGTGAAAGCAAAGAAAGCAAAATGCAAGATTAAGCAGCAGTTGGTCAGCACTTTCTGCGATGTACCGACGTGCCCTGTCTTTTAAGGCAAATTGACTTTCAAGCGGCTTCCATATTAATAGTCAACTTTATTAGCCGCATTCAACCAGTTTTAGTAAAATGAGAATCAGGGCACTTTAAGCAAGAAGTATTTAAATACATATAAGCATGCTGTTCAATTGGGGACCAAAAAATCCTTGTCATCTAACAGCACTCGCGCCAGAAATTCGTTAGTGCGCGTTGTAAGCTCTTTTGAAATGTCAATAATTTTCATATTTCGTGCCCGATTCCCAAACCCTTAACGTTTGTTCGAAAGAAGAAAATCCAATTTTAGCTCATTTGTGTGAATGCGCGATCGCCGCAGACCCTAAATTTAACTCTAAAAAAGCCAATTTCTGTGGTTTGTGACCATACTCCGAAAAATCGCTCGTAAATACTGAAGAAAAGCGCTACAAAGAAAAATAATGCTGTTTCGCTTCATCACACACTTTAATAGTCTTGCACAGAAAATTTGAAGGAATCTATTTTGTGTCAAAAATTCTTTGGTCGTTTCTTACGCGGACAGCCTCTTAATAGTCAACTTTACTTGCCGTATTCAGCCAGTTTTAGTAGAATGAGAGTTATTATAAATAATAGGGCACATTAAGCAAGATATATTTAAATACGTATAAACATGCCGTTCAATTCAAAGGGACCGAAAAAGTTCCGGGATGACACAGTTGCAAATCAAATTGAAAATTACTTTTATGTTCTAACTTGGGAAACTTTTGTTTAAGCCTTTTTTTATAAGAACGTCTTTTTATTAAGCTGATGCCGTGAATCGTTTTGAACCTTTTAGGAGTTCAGCCTCAATTTAGAAGTTTTCTTATCGCATTGGTGTACAACTGTTATCACCCATTCCATTCGTACAAACAAAGCACAAATATGCTTTAATGGATAATGGCCGCTATCACGGTCGGCAAAACAAATATGATAAGAAATTAAAAGATTTAAATCGAACCTGTCCTGATGAACAACACTCTAGGTGATGTTGAACTGATGAACATTAGGGGAGAAAAATAATATTTCCATATTTAATCTTGTGATGTACCCAAAAAAAGTCATTCGCCTCTCCTCAGTCTAAGTATATATTGTTAGGGAGTGTTTGAATATTTTAATTTTCAGGCTCGTGTTCTCAAAAAGGGTTTAGCTGTATGGTCATGTGTAGTTACTGTTTAAAACCTACTGTATCATAAAACTAAGTTTAATTGCTTATAGAACAATCTAGCCATATTGCATAAAGTTAAAATACAGCGGAAGAGGAAACAAATGCAGCTTTAACCAACAAAAAGTTTGTTAAATGTAGTCTTCTTTCCAACACCTAACCTTCACTTTCTTATCTTTCTAAATTATTTTTTTAATTTAAAGTACTTACTTATAACTTTGTTTTTAACAGGTTTTAAAGCGTGCTGTTCTCGCCTGCAATGAGGCTTCAACTTAGTTTTTACTTAATAATACACGGGGTTTTAGCCCACGTTGGTGCGAACGGACATTGTCCGCCAGTCACTCACTTCTACTTTAGCTTTGGTGAGTATGAAAATCTGTTATAATTTTAACTTTGCTTTCTTGCTACCGCACAACTTTATTTTGTGCTTCAAGACTCATCTGATAAAAATACTAAATTAACCACCGGCTTTGCGTTTATTGACTTGTTCGGCTATATGAAGAGATTATCAACTGGTTGGTGCACGTATCCATCTTATATTCTACTTATCATGGAACATTTATTTAGGAAATATAACCACAGCTAGTTTCAATGTAAATGTTCAACGTTTAAATAGTCTTGTAATTTTTTGAATACTGAAAGAGAGGTGAAAGAAAATGCAAATCAATAAAATTCTTTAGTCATTCATGCTTTAAATGAAACCTAAAACCGAGACAGATATATATTCGTTCCGTTTCGCACTTCCAAGACCCCTTTTCGTTACGATATTTCATCGCCAAACCGTAGGTTAAACGTGTTTTTTTCTTTCAAAGTTCTAAAACTAAACACCAACAAACTAAGTAATAAGCCAGAAAAAGAAATTTATACAATTAATTGCTAGCGTATTGGCGTTTTCTTACTACTATGTTTAGTGTTCCTTTTTCACATTGTTTCTCTTCAAAACAGGTTGGGTTCTTGAAGATCACAAGGTGGAAACTTACGAGGTTCCTAACAAGGACTGGTGTTACGCTTGCTGTATTAATGACAAGTGGCAACGATGCCGTTCCCTGAACTATCAGATAGAAACAGAAACTATTTTCAGGAACCACAAGTGCGTTATCAACTACTCAACCAGGAGCCAACATCCGGGATCTATGAAACATCAACCAGGATGGGTCTACGAGGAGGTTAGTCTTATAGTTGGGAGGTGTTCTTGGAGAGTAACCACTATAAGAAGGAGTCTGTTGAACATATACCACTTTTCGAATAACAGGAAACACACCGAGGTTATCCAGCAAGTCTTAAAAAAATATCAAGCTTATTTTAGTAAAACAATACTTAGGCTTCCTGTGGAGGACCGAATCTGAAAATGCAGACTTTTGGTAGTAGTCACATTTGGTAGTCAAAAACGGTCAAATCTACAAAATGCTCTAGGCGTTCCTTGCGCAAACGCTTAATGCAATTGCGAGTTGACTTGCACGCTATTGCGCCATTCACTTTTGGAGGATTTCACTCACTGATATTGACGAGTCATATGTCATTTGCTTGGTGGTTCGAGAATACGTTTCTATAATAAGTTAGGATATTTTCATAAGGTGTTAACTTGGAATCGGCTTGTTTCTTTGTTGGCTTTGTTTGTCAGCTGAAATCGCCTATAAACTATAGATTGTCGTCATAAAAAGATAACAAATGGTGATACGTATAGTGTTCTGATCATACTTGAAAAATCTGTTGTTGTTTTTTTAAAAAAGACTTTTAGACCAGATAACGAGCGAAATGTATATTTATCTTGTTTGTTTTGGGGGAACTGCCAGTATTAACCTTTTTCCCAAAGATTTCAGTGTATTTTTGTGTTGATCAACCATCGAAATTGTTTTGCTTTACTGAACAACATATCATTACTGTACATGGTTTTGATATGTCTGCCATGGTTCTTGGTACTTCCCTTTCTACACTCAATGTGTTAACCAACTAAATTTCTTAAAAAAAGTCACCGGCCCAAGTTTATTTATGGTAAATTAAGTTTACTCGTGGTGCAACCTTTCGTTGTAAGCGAATACTTCGGTAGAATTAAACAGTAATTTTTCCACTTTACTAGTTGCAGCTTTCGCTATAAAATGCTGTCTCGCTGTTACGGACTTTTACTAACACGTGTTCACTTGTTGATGCAATTTGAAGTCTTCAATTGCTTTGAACATGCACTAACCTTTTTTGTTTAAAATGTTTTTTCCTTATTGTGTCCAGAATTTACACTTTTTTGTATATTTTCAAAGATTAGATTAGAGGACACTCAGACACTGGCCCTTAGCCAATAACTTAAAAGCTAAAAATGCGCTAGGACTATTACATGACATAATTTGACTCTTGGTGACGATACATTGTATATTCTAGACAGTATTACATTTCTTTAAAACAGCTTTGAAGTATTTGATTAGGAAAAGGCTTTTTATAAAAATGAGATCTACATTACATGTACAACAAATACAAGAACAGAATTCGACATGAAAAAAATTACAGAGGTTATCGTGATTAGCGAGTAACTAGTATTATTTAATAACTGTTGATTTTAAATTGTATTTAAACTTCTTTCAAGTAGTTATTTCTTTTAAGTCTTAAAAATCTTCAGGGTTTCTTCAAAGCGTTCCAAGTTTTCGTGCCTTGGAATCTGCTATTCAATTTACCATAGTTTTATTTTTTTAGTTGCAGATCTAGATTGATATTGATTATCCTAGTTTACGTACTTTTTATATGTCAACATTTGGGCAAAGTTTATAAAGTGAAAACAAAGATCTTTCGACCCAAAGGGTCCTCGTCAGTTCTGATATGAAGTTCCGTTCTTAGCGGATCGGTGCACTCAGTGGAAAGTTGTTTGATACCATAATTTGTTGTTGGTCGCATTGATTATACTAGTTTACGTATTTTTTATATGACAACGTGTGGGCAAAGTTTATAAAGTGAAAACAAAGATCCTTCGACCCAAAGGGTACTCATCAGTTCTGATATGAGGTTATCATATCAGTTTTGATATATTCGTTTGATATCTATGTACATACATTGCTAACTTGAATAAAAAAAGTTTTTGAAATGAGTTTGCGAAATGAATTGCAGCAGATAACGGCAGATTCAAACAGACCTTCTTTAAGAATATTGTATTAAAGAAGCGTAAAAGATCAAAAATGATTGTTCATCATAGGACTTTGCTCACCAACACCATTAATAATTTACTTTGTCCTTGTTTTGGTCAGTCGAATCAGGAGTAAACGAACTATATATATCGTCTATTTCTAAAGTTTTGTAATCAAAAGATATGGCTTAATCTAGTTGTTTCAATCTTAAGGACCAAAAGTTAAAATTGTCCTTTGCTTCGGCGAGTAAGGGTGGAGATTTGTTTAGAAGTCAGCTATCGTCCCTGTTAGATATTTTATTCCAGTACCTAAAGACTAAGTCTAGTTAAAAACTAGTAAACCTAGCCAAAGTTACAGGATAAACAACCTTAACTCACTTTTACTGGATCCACGCAAGCGTTCTAATGTCTCTTTATTCAATACAGATTAAAGATGCTCCTTTTCTTCCATTACTTGGTAAGTAAACCTTTTCTTGCGTAAACTATCGTTCACTCTACTCCCTTATTGATTAATAGTGCTAGTAGATCTTCGTCTTCGTTGTCTTGAAAACTTCGTTTCTTTCTTTTTCTTGCTAAGTGAACCTTCTCCTTTTTACAATCACTCACAGGCTGAATAATTAACAAACCCGATTCCGTGTAAAAACTGATCCAACATTCATAATTTGTTCTTGTCATGCCATCGGGCACATTAAGCCTCTGCAACTTTTCGCCAGTTTCCTTTCTCCACTTCTTCTACAATATTAGTCGGGGCGTAGCATTGATTAAGACCAAGCTTTCTGAATTTCGGGTTAAAGGGGGCTAATAGCTTTCACTAATGATTGGTCTCCAATCCAGTAGTGCTTTCTCTGCTACTTTATCCAGCATGAGGACCGTATTCTAGTTGGTGCTAAAATGTTATAAAGATGCTGGGTTTGCCAAACTGTTTCTCGACATCTTGTAGAAATTTATCAGTCAACCTACATTCTGAAGCTTACAAACTATTAACTAGCTCTTTTTCAACCTTCTCTCTGTTTACAATCACTCACCGACTGAATATCTAGCAAGCCCAAATCCGTGTAAAACTGATCAACGTTTCCACTTCTTGGTAATTTATCACGTCTTGTCTTATAATATTTTTTCTACTCTCCTTTAGGAGTCTCAAAATGTTCGTCCCAATTTCCATATAAGTGTTCTTGATCCCTCGCCATTAGTCGGGGCATAGCATTAAATGATTCCGAGCTTTCTGAATTTTGAATTTAAGCGGGCTGATAAGCTTTCAATGATTGGTCTCTAACCTGGTAGTGCTTTCTCTGCTACTTTATCCAGCATGAGGACAACTCCTGTTTGAAGATGATATCTTTTAGTTTTACCCGTTATCAGTCAACCTACATTGGGAAGCTCACAAATATTAGCTCGATATTATTGACGTCTCTTTTGCCACTAGTGCTATATTTTCTGTTACAAACATGTTTCTCATATTGCAGCAACCTATTCTAATTTTGCTTTTGGGATCCAAAGGGGAATTTCCAATTCTTGCAGATATCCTTTAAGTGTCTTATTACTTGCCTCATCGCAGTCTTCTCTCTGATGATCCAAGATCTTCTGTTGTCGTTGAATTATTGCATTGGTTTCTGTAGCACAAGAATTTTTAAGTGGAGGGGGTTCTAGCCCCAACGCCCAATCACCGAACCCTGGAGGGCTAGGGGAACATTCTTCGTGTAGCCCCTACCTTTACACCTGTTCATCTTTTCCCTACCAGGAGTCCCAGACTCCAGCCGACATAACTCTAGAGGTCACTGGATCATACAAACGGCCGCACCAAGTAAGGTGGTGATCCAATTGGGACGGTGATCCGACATTACGGAGAATAACATCTTTGAAGCTTTTCGGGTATAATAACTAATTTGCACTTTTTCAATTCTAGTTCCCGTAGAGATTAAAGCAAACAAGTCCCAGCTTATTGTGGAGGAAGGCACTGAGGTCACTCTAGATTGTACTGCTAGTGGAGAACCAAAGCCAACTATTACATGCAAGGGACAAAGAGTAGAGAACAGTTCAAATCACATAAAAGGAGCACTTGTCCTTCGATCTATTAATTTGTGGGAAGAAGGAACTTACTTTTGTCAAGGTGCAAACGTATTGAACAACAAACAAGCAACAGTTAAGGTAACCGTAGTGCCAAAAGTTGGCTTTAAAATCACACCTCCTCGGCAAATAGAGGTTGCTTGTGGCTCCCGGGTACAAATCGATTGCAAAGGAACGCGGTTTAGCAGTTTCACTTGGCAACGAGAGGGGAACATCTTTATGACAAGTCACTGGGTATACACCAATGGAACCCTTGTTCTTCTTAATGTTTCAGCTGAAGATTCAGGTGTATACACATGCATAGCTAACACCTCGTTCTGATCAATGAATACCATAACACTACTCAAGGTTTACTATCGGTCGTGTAGTCACTTAAAGATAATGCATCCGAATAAAACATCTGGCGACTATTTTATTGATCCTGATGGAGAAGAAGGCGAACAAAGTTTTGAAGCATATTGTAATATGACGGACAAGAATGGTATTGGCGTGACAGTTATCAGTCACGACAAGGAGGCTAGAGAACAGGTGATTCATTGTGGACCTTTTGGGTGTGCCAAGAAGGACGTGAAACCGATGTACAAAGGTGTCACGCTGAGTCAGCTGGCCGGCCTCACGACGGTCAGCTCTATCTGTGAGCAATTCATAATGTATGAGTGCAAGGAACGCGTAAACTTTGTATCGGAAAGAGCTACATGGTGGGTATCACGTGAAGGAAAACCTATGTATTACTGGGGAGGAGCAGCAGAAATGAGTAGGAAGTGCGCATGCGGGTTGACAAGAACTTGTTTGGACGGAGGGTTTTGCAACTGTAAAGATTCTGGCGGAGGATGGCGTAATGACAGTGGATTGTTGACGAACAAACTCAATTTACCTGTCACTCAACTCTTGTTTAGAAACTTGTTTCCTGCAGACATGTTCCTGAAGAATGAAGGCTTCTATACGCTTGGAAAGTTGAAATGTTACGGCGATCTAAAAGAAAGAGGTAACAGGGCTATAATTAGTTATAATTACATACGGAAACGGTCTAATAAAACCCCCTCTGTAAGAAGCTTTCCATCTACAGCTTCAAGTTTTAAATAATGTTTCCTCACATGCAGAATTCCATCTAGTTTTTTTTCACATTCAGGTGGCCTTCATTCACCAAACATGAAACATAGGCACACAGAGCGTACAGTAATCTACTTGCTTGTGTATAGTACTGTTGACGGTTTTTTTTCATTTGCTTTTCTCCGTGTATTTTTACTATATTTGCTATCAAAGATTCAGAGGTCTCCTCTTAAAGGGCGTGGTTGGGGTGATCTTCCACACTTTTAGAAATACTATGGCTTCTACATAATACTACAGTAAATTGACTCGTAAATTTCTGGATAACACAAGCGTTTCCCACTAACCCGAACCCTTTGTAACTAAAACCTTGCTGGAACCAAAACTGTTTCGAGTTAGTGTGTATGATATCACGAAGATCCAAGTAGAAAATACTAAGTTTTGCTGTCGCGGGTACCTTGTTGTTAATATTGAAGTTCGCAAAGAGTTTTGGGGAGGAAGTGAAATAGATGCAATGGCTTATGGAAGTGATGGGATACTTTGATGTGACATATATGTGCTGGCTTTTCGGTTTTCTGGATGCACGTTTTTATCTGGAATAGTTAAGTTTAAAAGTCGTTTCACTTAAAAATTGGCAACGAACTACAAAAACAAAGCAAAGGAATCTGTTTTTGTGTTGCATGCAACTTTTGTCATTAGGACCTGCCATATAAGTTCTTTGTAATTGTGAATCTTGTCCTTCTGACAAAATTTTGACAGAATTAATTTGCCTTTCATCGTGAAGAAAAGGACGTTGGTTTCCTGAACAAGGGAATTGTTACTAAATGTACCACTCAAATTGTCTATTAATAGTTCTGTTCACTACTTACATGGCATACAACTTGCCAATACACCTTTCACCTCGAATACAACAATAGAGTGAATGTTGTGTGAATTAAGGTATCTCAAATATTCAGCAAACCTGTCTATATATATTATTGAATTTAAGTATAACACTGCTCCCATTCAGACTTATTCTGACATACTTATCACGAGAACGAAAGTCAAAACATTTTAAAGCTCCATTGCTAAAGAATACTGCTACAGTTTTGGAGCTGACAGTAAGAAAACAAGCTTCATAATTTGCACACAGAGCAATGTCAAAGCATGTTTTAATGACCAATAGCAAGGTGTTCCTTTATCATAATGACGATTTCAAACATGCTGTCACTGTACTGTACTGAGCATACAATATCATCAGTTTAGCTAACATACTCAGGCCAATCGTTCAGTAGAAGGAATTCCTATCCTGTCATAGTATTTATCTTGGTATAAAGGGTGTCGCCGAGTCTCAGAACTGAATTTGTTTCTGTGTTAGTCCAGCAACAAAACTGTTTAACAACTTTGTCTATGTCATGATAACATGTGTTGATCTGCGTTCTTGTATGTAGTTGTTGTAAAACGTAACAGCATACCCAACTTTTTTGGAGGTGTTCGTTTTTTGGGGTTATGGCTAAGCTTAAGAAATTGCAAGTTTAATTTGTTTGAAACGTTTTGCTTCGGTGAAAGTTTACAATATTTTTTGGCATTCGATTTAACCTTTCGTTTTGTAAAAAAGTGAATGTTGACGATTTGTGATAGAATTTACTATGTCTGTTTAAATTTTCATGAAGCTTGGATAATTTCGGTACAGTTCTGTTGATATGCCTTCAAAAGAATAGTCTCGTGATAATCTAGTCTTACGCTCATTTAAATACGTAAATACATCATAGTGCGACCGGTATACCTGTGAGTGATTATTACCTGTGCCAAGTTGTTTAGCAGGAGAGTTAATTTCAGAACAGAAAAGATACTTCATTGACTCTATCCACTGAAGTAATAACAATTTTCACTTCACATGTACTTAAAAATTTTAACTTTTTTATTCGTGTAAACCGTAAAGGATAGTTTAAGTTCTTAATAATATGACAGGTAAAAGCCTTGAAGACACAACCATACTATCTCTAAAATTCGATTTTGTCGTTCTCTCTATATCAGTTTCATAACCAAGGCTAACTGTATATTAAATTATTTTCTGTTTTTATTTCTATTTCAGAACAAGTGAAGGTATTTGCACCAAGTTCTGTGAAAAGCTTATGGCTGGACACCATAGTTATTGTCTGTCGGGCTTCTGGCAAACCAACCCCACAGATCACGTGGAGGAGAAACGACTCGGCTGTAGTAGATGCAGTTGTTACCTTCTCTGATGGGATTTCCAATCTGACTTTCATCGAAGTGCAACATTCCGATCATGGAAGATACATTTGTGAGGCTTGGAATGACGTAAACACAGTTACAGCCGAGATCGACCTTGTCGTGGTAGAACTGATACACGGTGCTCCCACTCTTGTAACCTCGACCGAGAGAGCCTGGATCCAACTAGATTGCCAAACGAATATCGATACAAATATCACGTGGGCACGCAGAGGGAGAAAGCTGCCAAAACAACACTTGCTCTTCCCAAACGGAACACTTTTACTACAAAATGTGACGAGTTCACATTCTGGACTGTATGTTTGTTCTACACATATTGATTCAAGAAAGGAGTTACAAAAATCACAAGTAATAATTGGGGATTTGTCCTGCAGCCATATCAAGGCAGGTTTTCCAATGGCACCATCCGGGAACTATACCATTGATCCTGATGGTGAAGGAAGTGAAGATCCGTTTGTGGTGTACTGTGACATGAGAGAAAAGGATGGCGTGACCGAAATCAGTCACAATGATAGAACAAGGACACCTACAAAAAGTTGCGATACAAATGGTTCTTTTGTCCATAATGTAACATACACTGGAGGCGCAAACACCCAACTTAAACACCTGATCAAAGTCTCTACACATTGCGAACAGTTCGTGTTGTTTGAGTGCAGCGGCTCTACTGCTTTTATTGAGGACAATGCAGCATGGTGGGTGTCACGTGACGGTAAACCAATGCGCTATTGGGGAGGAGCATCACCTGATAGTAAGATGTGCACATGCGGAATGACAAACACGTGCTTGGGTGGTGGGGGGTGTAACTGTAAGAGACGTGGCCCTATGGGAAGGCGGAAGGACAGTGGAAAACTGACGGACAAAGCGAGTCTTCCTGTTTACGGATTCCAGTTTGGAAACAACAGACACGGACAGAGTAACTACACCTTGGGCAAATTCAGATGTTATGGAATAAATATAATAACAGGTATTCCAAACTATTTTACATTTCCTTTTTTCAGTCACTCTGTTTCAGCATTTCGGAGGAAACTATGAAAATAACTACGTGGGAGAGTTACTGTAGTAAAAACAGACACCTGACATTTTTGGTATCTTCCCTGCTTTGCGAAAAATGAAAACAGTCTTAAAATTCCAAAGACGCATTTACTAAACAGTTTGTAGCATAGATTAGCAACTGTTTTTTCCCATTGATCAAAATATTTTTCTGACTAGGATAACTCAGAAGATATGTCGAAATTCCGAGGAGTTTTCAAGAATTTGATTACTTTGTCAACAAAGAGGATTTCGTGTTTCTTTGATTTAAGGATTGTCAAAAAAAATTTTCAATACGTGTCGACATTTAAGGTTTTGTTAGACGTTTAAAAGAGGAAAGGCTAGTGAAAAACACAACCGATATTTGAAAAAGAAAAAAGTAAGAGAATATACGAGCTGGCAAAACGGAAAGCTTCAATTAGTTCTGTACTGTCGCACTTTCTAATAGCGTCGCAATTTACAATACCTGTCGCAATTTGTACTACCTGTCGCAATTTGCAAAGGTGGTTATAGCAACTTGTAACAGCATTATTGTTATAGATAAGGTATTAAAAATCGTGACAAACACTATTACAAATTGCAACAGGTGTTAAAAAAATGGCGACAACAACTGTTTCAAATTGCAAAAATGGGTTACAAGTTGTAACAGTGCAAACTCGTCTCTTTTCTATTTTATAACGGAGCTACCATCAATATAAGAGTTTCCAACAAACAAAAGTAGTTTTTTTTGGGTTTTTGCAGTTTAGCTAGAATGGTCAAACAACGAGTTATCGGTCTTAAAGTCCCTATCAAGGTTATTTTTTTAGTTCTTAGAGGTAAAGTTGAACCCTCTGGCGATATTAATTTGCGAAA